>CM059442.1:70403305-70645077 GCA_030390025.1 Squalus acanthias
GATGTAGCTGTAGTGTCCAGCTCTGGCCGTTGGGTGGTGATGTAATACCTCTCGATGGGCAGTTCTGTGGCAGTGCCGACTGTAAGCAGCAGGTGGCGTGGGTGGGGTGGGTGAGTCCATTCTGCACAGGAGCAGGGGAGGTGCAGCTCACCTTCCCAATGGAATATCCTCTTTCCCAATTCATACCGCTCTGCTTTAAACTCTGCAATGCTTTACTGTCATAACAGCCCACGGGCAATCTGTTCCACCTTGTTTCACCCTTACTGGCAAAATGTTGTTTAAATTTCCTATTTTGTCCTGTCACCCTTGACTTGAAACTCTCCCTCGTTCTCGGATCCTGTGCCTGAACTTTCTAGTTCCAAATTCTCTATAAAGGAGAAAATATTGACGATCTCTAATCACCCAGCCTCCTGTCCAGGCAGAACAATCCCAGGCTCGCAATCTTTCCTCATCTCTGCTCTCAAGTTCCGCAATGAGCCACAAAGACCTCCAGCCCCCAAATTCCCTCACTTCAGCTCCCTCAGCATTAGTCAGGAGCACATGCAATGTTGCATACCCTCGTGGGCTTGCTCACCTGCTGCTTAAGAAAACATTTTTCAAGGACTTCAGCAAACTCCCTCAAGCATACAGATTGTCAGGAAGATTAAAATGCCCCACGATTGTAACAGGCCTTAGCACTGTTCTCCGTTCTGCTCCCGCTGCAGTCCGTCCGTTACCTTTTTATTCTGTGGTGCCTTGGATCATATTCTTGCCACTAACTCTTCCCCCTTTCTATCCTCCAGATCCACTCAGACCCTGCATAAATGCAAGTTGTTATTTCTGTTGCCAAGATGATGGGCTGAGTTTTTTTATGAACTCATTCTGGGAATGTGGGCATTTATTGCCCATCCCGAGTTGCCCTTGTGACGGTGGTGGTGAGTCGCACTGATGTTGCTGTCACTGACTCTGCTTTGTTCTCGTTCACTGCAGGATTTACCTTTCGTGTACAGGGTACCCGAACTGCAAGTCTGCAGTCTGGTTTCCTGACTCTGTTCTGGGGGTGAGCAGAGATGAGAGCGTGTGTCCCACCTGTAAACCACACCCAGTTCACAGGTAAGGACTAAAGCAGCAAATTAAAAACCCAACAACTGTTTTGTTTTGAAAAAGTATGATCACTTTATTTGTTCTGAATTTTCAGGTTAAAGTTTAAGTTCAAACGAGGCAGTGTGCCTCCACTGGTCCCCCTGGAGTTTGTTGGTTGCATTGGTGGGTGTGACGAGATGCTGAGAGAGATTCTGGACCTGAGGTATTTACGAAGAACGTCACAGTCGAACAGTCAAACTGCCAACCAGGTGCCACTGAGCAGGCCAGAGAACCGCTCGTTCCGGGATCACAGGAACACTCGGCCCAAACAGCCGGAGGTGGCCGTGCCGACTGTGGCCGTGGGACCGGTGTCCAGGACTGTCCCGTCGCTGATGGCAAGTGATGATAACGCGGTCGTGTGCAACTGTGGCCAGGACGCACTGCTACTGACCGTTCGGAAGGACGGACCGAACCAGGGTCGGAGGTTTTACAAATGCAACGTGGGCAGTTGCAACTTCTTCCTGTGGGCTGACCAGGATGCTGGGGACTCGGGGAGCCTTGGAGGAGCAGTCGGCCGGGGGAGTACGGCCCCCGGTGCAGGGGGATTCCGTCGGGCCGGAAGTAATGGGACCTCCGGAGGAGGGGAAGCAGTGTGCTCGTGCAATCAGCCAGCAGTCACACGCACGGTGCAGAAAGACGGACCCAACAAGGGACGGGCGTTCCACACCTGCTCCAAGCCCAGAGAACAGCAGTGTGGTTTCTTCCAGTGGGCCGATGAGAACGTCCCAGCAGGTACGTGACACAGGGACTGAACCACAATGTCCTCATTTCCTCACTGATTACCTGGCCCAGCACAGACTCACTGGCAAAGTGTAGCTGTCCAACTGCTGTCTGGGATCCCATGTGACGCTGTGTCTTCATCTGAGTAGCCATGGGGCAGCGTGTGATTGATGCATGTGGTTAGCATGTATACATGAAGAGAGGTAGTGAGTTATTTGGAGTGTGGTTTTCAGTTTTTGGAAGTCATAAAAGATTTATAGACGGGAGGAAATATCTATTAAAAGCACTCGTAAACCACTTAGGATTTGCTCCTGTTGCTTATTGTGCCGAGCCCGGGGCCACGGCAATGCCCGGGGCTGCTGGTCTGGCTGAGGTGAGCTAAGAGCTGTGAATGGAGCCACCAATTATCTATGTAGAAGCCATTGTTTAGCTTGCAGTGAGTGAAGTGAAGGACCACTTCACCCCGCAGTGATTTTAAAACATTCCCAGGAGGGAACACTCGGGCTGTTCAAAGCTTCCAATCTCACATTGTTTTTTTCTTTGTCTCAGTACCAACCAATAAACGGCAGAATGGAAACTCCTCCAGGAATGGTCCAACAGCAAAGAAGCCGCGATCCTGTGGGCTGTGCCACCAGCCGGGACACACCAGGACAAAGTGCCCCCAAAACCGGTGACTTTTTCCCCCAGCACTGACATTGGGCAATAAAAAGGGGAACTCTGCCTGCAGAGAAAGCTGCAAACTTCTTCACCATTCTCTGATGTTTCCCGTCAAAACCAGCTGAAACTTGTACAAACAGCTCTTAACATGCGGCCATCCTTCGCGTAGAGACAGAGAGTCTCGCTGCTCCCTCCTCGCTGCTGGTTTCACTCACACGGACTTGTATTTAGACAGCACCTGGTCACTTTGCGTATGATGAATTGCTGGAGCACTGCCACTCTGGTAGTGTCGAGTCGGGGGGGCGGTGTGGTGCCGCATTGTGCTGGGTGCACAGTTAGAGAGAGTCTGGAAACAATGTGGGCCCCGTTACTAAACCCAGTGGTCAGTTAGAGAGAGTCTGGAAACAATGTGGGCCCCGTTACTAAACCCAGTGGTCAGTTAGAGAGAGTCTGGAAACAATGTGGGCCCCGTTACTAAACCCAGTGGTCAGTTAGAGAGAGTCTGGAAACAATGTGGGCCCCGTTACTAAACCCAGTGGTCAGACGCTGCCGATCCCAATCCCCATCTCTGGATTTTATTCCTGAAAATGGTGTTGCTGCTTATGACAAATCAAACCGTTCTGGGGATGGTGCATTTTAGAATGTGAGGAGTTGGAGGCGGCGGAGGGTGGGGGAAGCAGGGGGATTAAAGGGGAGTTGGAGGCGGCGGGGGAAGCAGGGGGATTAAAGGGCAGCGGGGGGATTAAAGGGGAGTTGGAGGCGGCGGGGGAAGCAGGGGGATTAAAGGGCAGCGGGGGGATTAAAGGGGAGTTGGAGGCGGCGGGGGTGGGGGAAGCAGGGGGATTAAAGGGCAGCGGGGGGATTAAAGGGGAGTTGGAGGCGGCGGGCGGGGGGGTGTGGGCAGCGGGGGGATTAAAGGGGAGCAACATATTTTAGTCAGAGGTACCATTGTCCGAATAAAGGTTGTTTTGATTTCAGCTCCTCACATTGAGAGGATAAATGGTCAGATATGTAGAAGGGTCATTGGTCAGTTTAAGGTCCAGTTCAAGATGTTTGTATTTTATTTTGGGATAAACCACCTGCAAACATCAGCCACGGAATTAAATATCTGTGTTTCTGGGGTGGGGAGTTTACATCAGTACCTTGCTGAACTAACCATTGTGGGTCCCTTAGTACATTGTCACACCATGCACAATAGTTTGTGATTAAGGAATAGGTCACAGGCAGCATTGTCACTAGGATCGCAGTGCAAGTGTGAAATTTATCTTCTATATTCTCTTGATTTAGGAAAAACAACAACTTTCTAACCTTCCAAACTTTAGCTGTGGCTGGAGAGTGTTTGTGCTGTGTAACACTGGGGTACAATACTGGGGGTACAGGTCTGTCAGTGTAACACGGATCCAATACTGGGGGTACAGGTCTGTCAATGTAACACGGATCCAATACTGGGGGTACAGGTCTGTCAGTGTAACACGGATCCAATACTGGGGGGTACAGGTCTGTCAGTGTAACACGGATCCAATACTGGGGGGTACAGGTCTGTCAGTGTAACACGGATCCAATACTGGGGGGTACAGGTCTGTCAGTAACACTGGGGCACAGTACAGCATATTGCAGTGTAATATTTCCCTCTGGTATGTTGGTGCTGATACATTAATTGAGCCCAGTGACGGCATTCCCTGGCTCTGTTTTGTGTTTGTATGTGGTTTTATTACACTGATTCTATATTTCTACAACGTTCACTTCTCTCTTCGTTTTCGTCCCCTGGTCACGTGCAGCTGTCTCCTCGGAGACCTGGCCAGTGTGAGCTCTGACTGGCTCTTCAGGGCTTTGACCCGAGTCCTGAGCTCTCTGCGATGAGCTGAGAATGTTGACACATTCTGAACTGTTGGTCGTCGTTCCAACAGGCAGGTGCGTCTGGGAGCGCGCGCGGGTGTGTCTCGTGCACCTGTCTCTTAGCCGTGGGATTTGTTCAGTTATAAAACAGGCAGCAGAGTACTGGGAAGAGACGGGTTCAGGTAAATCTTGTAGGACCTTTAGGAATAATTAAAATATTGAAGATAGGTTATATTTTAACACTGATGGCTGCTGTTGACTTTGGGTTTTATTTTTAAAGTTTGAATATAATAAATCAAGACTTCGTTTACAACAACTCAGCAACAACTTGTATTTATGTAGCGCCTTTAACGTAGTAAAACATCCCAAGGCATTTCACAGGAGCGTTATCAAACTTAATTTGACACCAAGCCGTATAAGGAGATATTAGGACAGGTGACCTAATCAAAGAGGCAAACTAATTTGGCAGGGGGATGGGTACCAGAATGTAGCATTAGAAAGGGGAAACAAAGTGCACAAAGGATAGGGAGAGACACATAGCGCTAGAGTAAGAAATAGTACGGTATTAGGTGGGGTCAGATTAAGAGAATACAAGAAGGTCTAAGACAGGTTTACAGTGCATGTGTGTAAATGCACAAAGCGTGGTAAATAAGGTTGGTGAGCTGCAGGTGCAAATAGTCACATGGGAATATGATGTCGTGGTGATAACGGAGACCTGGCTCAAAAAAGGGCAGGATTGGGATTTAAATATTCCTGGATTTAAGGTGTTCAGGAAAGGAAAGAAAGGAGGTGGGGTGGCAGTATTGGTTAAGGAGAATAGTGCTGGAGAGAGAGGATGTCCTGGAGGGGTCAAGGACAGAATCTATTTAGTTAGAGTTAAGAAATAATAGGTGTCATTACACTACTAGGTGTATTCTATAGGCCACCAACTAGTGGGAAAGATATAGAGGAGCAAATATGCAGGGAAATTACAGAGAGGTGCGAGAACTATAGAGTAGTAATAATGGGGGACTTCAATTATCCTAATATAGACTGGGATAATAGTGTAAAGTTCAGAGATGGGGAAGAATTTCTGAAGTGTGTTCAGGAGAACTTTCTTGATCAGTACGTCTCCAGCCCAATGGGCAAGGAGGCATTGCTGGATCTGGTTCCGGGGAATGAGGTGGGTCAAGTGGAGCAAGTGTCAGTAGGGGAACATTTAGGGAACAGTGATCATAGTATCATAAGGTTTAGATTAGCTATGGAAAAGGACAGGGAGCAAACTAGAGTAAAAATACTTAATTGGAGAAAGGCAAATTTCAGTGGGTTGAGAACGGATCTGGCCCGGATAAATTGGAATCAAAAATTGGCAGGCAAAACTGTAATCAAACAGTGGGCTGCCTTTAAAGAGGAGATGGTTCGGGTACAGTCGAGGTACATTCCCATAAGGGGAAAGGTGAGGGCAACCAAAGCCAGAGCTCCCTGGATGACAAAAGAGATAGAGAATAAGATGAAGCAGAGTAAGGGCGCATATGACAGATGTCAGGTTGAGAATACAAGTGAGAATCCGACTGAATAAAGAAGTTCAGAGGGGAAGTGAAAAAGAAAATAAGAGGGGCAAAGAGAGCATGAGAATAGACTGGCAGCTAACATAAAAGGGAATTCAAAAGTCTTTGATAGGCATTTAATAATAAACAAGTAGTAAGAGGAGGGGTGGGGCCGATTACGGACCAAAAAGGAGACCTGGACATGACTGAAGTACTAAATGAGTACTTTGTATCCGTCTTCACCAAGGAAGAAGATGCTGCCAAAGTCATAGTGAAAGAGGAGGTCGTGGAGTTACTGGCTGAGATAAAAATTGATAAAGAGGAGGTACTAGAAAGGCTGTCTGAACTTAAAGTTGATAAGTCACCAGGACAGGATGGGATGCATCCTAGGATGCTGAGGGAAGTTAAGGAGGAAATCGCGGAGGTACTCGTCATAATCTTCCAATCCTCCTTAGATACGGGGGTGGTGCCAGAGGACTGGAGAATTGCAAATGTTACACCATTGTTCAAAAAAGGGTGTAAGGATAAACCCAGCAACTACAGGCCAGTCAGTTTAACCTCGGTAGTGGGGAAGCTTTTGGAAATGATAATCAGGGACAAAGTTAACAGTCACTTGGACAAGTGTGGATTACTTAAGGAGAGCCAGCACGGATTTGTCAAAGGCAAATCGTGTTTAACTAACTTGATTGAGGTAACAGAGAGGGTTGATGAGGGCAATGTGGTTGATGTGGTGTACATGGACTTCCAAAAGGCGTTTGATAAAGTGCCACATAATAGGCTTGCCAGCAAAGTTGAAGCCCATAGAATAAAAGGGACAGTGGCAGCATGGATACAAAATTGGTTAAGTGACAGGAAACAGAGAGTAGTGAACGGTTGATTTTCAGACTGGAGGAAGGTATACAGTGGTGTTCCTCAGGGGTCGGTACTAGATACAGATATAGATTAATGACTTGGCCTATGGAGTACAGGGCACAATTTCAAAATTTGCAGATGACACTAAACTTGGCGGGATAATGAACAGTGAGGAGTGGGACTAGCTGAGGTGCTCTTGCAGAGAACCGGCATGGGCCAAATGGCCTCCTTCCATGCTGTAACCATTCTAGACAGGTTTTAAGGAGCGTCTTAAAGGAGGAGAGATTTAGGCTGGGAATTCCAGAGCTTAGGGCCTTGGCCAGAGAAGTTGGTTGGTTTACTTTCATGGAGTTGTTTAATGTGGAAGTGAGATTCCCCAAAGGATGCACTGATAAACTGTCTGTCTCTTGCACGTTTAGCACATGGATTCCTTCCCAGTGTGGAACATATGGACCAGGGAATGAAATAAACTCGTAATCTGTGTCACAGCATCAGCTATCCCAACTTTACATAGGAATAGGAGGAGGCCATTCAGCCCCTCGCACCTGTTTCACCATTCAATGTCATGCCTGATTTGTACCTTGACTATTTACCCATCTTACATAATCACAGCTTCAGCAAGTGAAGCTCTTCGGCCCATTTAATCCACTTGGTGCATTTCTAATAACCGTGAAACCCATTTGTTGATCAGAACCTGACGAGTTCCTTCATGAAATCCATTAAGATTTTACCTTTATTGGGAGTTCACCGCAATATACCGTTTCCACAGGCAAACCTGTGCCTCCTATATTCAGACATTTATACCCTTGTGTGTTATGGACAGGAGCAGCGTGGCACAGAATTAGCAATGAACTTTTATGCTCTTGTTTCACACCAGAGGCTACACAGACTGCCCACCGTGCAGCCCCTCCAATCCTCGGTCAGACTAGCACCAGTCATTTATGTGCAGTTTTAAATACACAGAAACAAAAGTAATACAGCAGAATAATTAGCAAAACAATGCTCAACTTGTACATTACCTTGAATTGTTTTCAAAATAGTGTCCAAGATCTTGATTCTTTTCAGAATCTTTTAACTATTAAGGACAGTTGGATTTTGGAGCAGGTCAGCTGCACATCGCAACACTTTCCTGATATTAAATCAGCTCCTAGCCTTTAGCTCTTACACTATGTAGAGAGAGAATCTGCTCTTGGTCATTTATTTATAATTATTTTGTTAACGTTTATTAATGGCTTTTATTGCAACAGATTTGCCATGTTTTGGGAGTCGGCCTTTGTGACAATTGTATGCGGTCTCTTTAATGGAGTTAGGATCCTGATCAGCCATAATCTCATTGAGTGGCGGAACAGCCTCCTCCTGTTCCTATGATCTTGTCCTGTCAAATGCATAGCCAGTGTGATCAGTTTGCTTTCTTTTGACACTGAAATTTGTAGCCTTCTCTGGAACAGGCTGTCCTGTTCCTCAGTGGTTTTCTCTGGCAAACTGAAGGACATTATTACATAATGTTGACTGAACAAAATGTGTGCGGTCACTGGTGTCCATTTATTCCATTCCTAGGAGCGTAGAGATTGTATTGAGGCTGAAGACCCTCCATGTCAAAACAGCTAATATGGGAACAGAGCATATGCTTAAGATAGGCCGGAGCATTGCTGTAAGGAGGGCTGTCCAGTGACCGGAGCAGGAGCATTTCTGTAAGGAGGGCTGTCCAGTGACCGGAGCTGGATTATCTCCATTTATGCCGAGGTTGATAGGGCAATCCTCTGAAGAGTTTAGTTAACTTGAGATTGTTGGCAGATACAGCCAGGGCAGGCAACTTCGACAGCACCTCCCTACCCTGGAACCTCTACCACTGAAAAGGACAAGAGCAGCAATGTTGTGGGATCACCATCCTGACTGACATGTATCACCATTCCTTGATTGTTGCTGGGTTAGTTTCCTGGAATTCCCTCCCTAACACCACAGTAGGAGCATCATCATCCCACAGACTGCAGCAGGTCAAGAAGGCCCACCTCCACCTTTACAAGGCAACTGGGAATGGGCAATCAATGCCAGCCTTGCCAGTGAAGCCCAAATCCAGAGAACAAATTTAAAAAGATCTGCGCCAAAGGCCAAACAGACTTACATCAGCGATAGTTTATTGATCAGTGATTCACATTGAACAGACAAATCTGTTACTGTAGGACATTTGTTGCTGTGCAAAATATTAATCACCACTGGACTTCACTTTTCTTATTGTCAATGACTATGACACTGGGTTGGCCCAGGTGTCCGCAATCAAAATAAATTTCATCTAATAAAAGTGCTCCTTTTTAAAGGGGCACAAACAATAAACACCCAAATTATAAGAAAACTTAATAAATGGAATCATTTTTTCACTCCAGTCCCTCCTCATGTCCGTTTGTGTAATTTGCTGTGGCCCTTCTGTCCTCTGCAGGGTTTCTCAGACCGTAACTTTGTACGGACCATTTATCAGTAAACTAGCATCGCTCCCCTGGCATTGCTCATGGTTAATCCACAATACGCTGTTTTATAACAAAGGACAGGTGTTATCACGTATCCTGTGTCTTATGCTGCTGCTAAGGTCTTTAAACCCAGAAAATTTATTACTATAAATCTGAGGTCAGGTAAACTTTAATTGATGGTTCAGGGAACATTACATTGTGCGAAGAGTCTTTTGTTTTGTTGCAGGTCATGGGTACTCGGGGTTGAACAACAGGCTTTCTAAAAGAATGTTCCTGTGGCTACAGTGCAGTCATACTGTTGGTTTATAAAAGCACCCTCCTCCATCTATTATTGATATTAAACTAACAAAACATCCACTACAGTATTGGAGAAAAAACAACTTATTTATAGAGTTGGGGAGTATTTCTTATGTTGTAATTTGAGAGTCCACAACCTCCCCTCCCCCACCAGAAGTACTAGCAACAGTTTCAAATGCAAGAATCACCCTTGCTGATCTACTGCAGCTTACTGATGTCTGTTATATTGTCACCAGCGACACACATTGCAAGACTTGGCCCTGGGCTGCTGGGGCAGAACAGTGGTCACTGTCTAGTGACTGCTGTTGAAAAGTGGCCGTGAGTCGATGGTGGGAGATGACAGATTTGGGCTGTGATGCCTCAGTGGTTGAATTCCACTCACTTTCTCAGCTTGAGTAAACAATGGTGATTTGGGCAAAGTACATGCAGACACCAGTGTCACAGAACCATACCCTCCCATGAAGTAACGCCTTCAGGAGGGCAAAAACTGAAGCTGGGCTGTGTGGATGGTTTGTGCGATGCTGAATTACCCTCAACTTAATGTCTGTGGCTGTTGATAACCCGGCTCCCTATGCACCTGCTGTCCTCAATACCATCACCCGCACTCGCTGTTTTAAACACAAAGGCTGGAGTTACAATTCCCTGTGACTATGACTTGTTATCCAGTTTTCTCCCCCTTCAAAGTACATGGGCTGGTCTGTGATTCCGCAGGGTCCTGCAGACCCTCTAGTACCAGGCCCTGTGTAAACCTAGAGTGAGTTTCAGCAGATTCTGGACTGTGGAGGGTATTATAGAATCATACAGCACAGAAGGAGGCCATTCAGCCCATCGTGCCTGCTCTCTGAAAGAGCTATCCAATTAACCCCACTCCCCTGCTCTTTCCCCATAGCCCTGCAATTTTTTCCCCCTTCAAGTATTTATCTAATTCCCTTTTGAAAGTTACTATTAAATCTGCTTCCGCCACCTTTCAGGCAGTGTATTCCAGATCATCGCTACGTAAAAAAATAATTCATCACCCCATTGGTTCTTTTTTGAAGCCTATTGTGCCCTCACCTAAAGCCACACATGCAGTTTACAGCAGGGGCCCTGGATAGTGAGCAGGATTAGGAACTCTGGCTTGTTGCTGGGAATAATCTTTTCAAGGAGGCCCTGACAATGAGACTAAATCTCAATTGTATGAGATTTATTAAAGTTCTAAAATTTTGGTTTAAATCATAAAAATACCACAGGTAGATGATAATAGACAATGGAAACATCACATGGTAAAGGTCTCTCTGCATTGAGTAATAACAGTAGAAGTGATGAAATTAACCCCTTAACTGCATTACTTTTCAGATATCCTGCTGCAATTGGCTTCACCTCCCATCTGCAATCAATCAGCCAATTTTAAATTACAGATTGTTGTGTTGGCTTTAAATAGCTGATGCTTTGGCGATAAATAACAGCAGCAGCACCACCAGTCTGTCTGTGTCGAATTCGTTGTTGGATTACACCAGCTGCATCCATTAGAGCATAAATAGCAGGGGAGGAAACGACAGGAACAGCCATGGGATTTAACAGGAAAAATAGCAGTGTGGAATGAGATCTCCAAAACACCAGTAAAAAGCCTGGAATCCCACAACAAACAGGATTTGATTTATTCCATAAAAGTGACTCATTACAGCTGATTAAACCACAACTCTGAAGATAGCTGTTCCCAGTTAAAATGTAGACTGGGGTTGGTGAAGGGTCTAAAAGGGAAGTTAGATCAAGATATCGGGTGAGGAATCAACTCTAAAGCAAGAACGGGGGAGTAATCACTCGTGAATTCAAGCTTTGCTTCTCTGGTTTTAAAATAGGCCGAACCCACAGACCTGCAATCTGCAACAGTGAAGAGTCCCCACTGCAAGTCAGCCTGGGCTCAACTGATGGAATCTGCAGTAAACAAAACTCAATCTGCAGCAGTCTTCAAGGTGGAGTTACAGGCAAAGGGGCAAGAAAGAAAGACTTGCATTTATATAGCACCTTTCACAACCTCAGGACATCCCAAAGCGCTTTACAGCTAATTAAAGAGATTATAAAGTGTAGTCACTTATGTAGGAAATGCAGCAGACAATTTGTACGCAACTTGCATTTATATAGCACCTTTAATGTTTCCCACACTACAACAGTGACTCCATTGACTGTAAAGCGCTTTGAGACGTGCGGTGGTCGTGAAAGGCGCTATATAAATGCAAGTCTTTCTTTAAATGTAGTAAAACGACCCAAGGCGCTTCACAGGAGCGATTATCAAACAAAATTTGACACTGAGCCACATAAGGAGATATTAGGACAGTTGGTCAACAGGTAGGTTTTAAGGAGTGTCTTAAGAGGAAAGAGGTGGAAAGGTATTGGGAGGGAATTCCAGAGCTTAGGGCCCAGGCAGCTGAAGGCACGGCCACCAATGGTTGAGCGATTATCAGGGATGCTCAAGAGGCCAGATTTAGAGGAGTGCAGAGATCTCCGGGGGAAGGGGGTGGTTGTTGTGGGGCTGGAGGTTAGAGATAGGGAAGGGCGAGGCCATGGAGGGATTTGAAAACAAGGATGAGAATGTTTTAAAATCAAGGCATTGCTTAACTGGGATCCAATGTAGGTCAGCAAGCACAGGGGGTGACGTGTGAACGGGACTTGGTACAAGTTAGGATATGGGTGGCAGAGGTTTAGATGGAGGTTAAGATTATGGAGAGTGGAAGATGCGAGGCTGGCCAGGAGTGTGTTGGAATAGTCAGGTCTAGAGGTAAGAGAGGTATGGATGAGGGTTTCAGCAGCAGATGAGCTGAGGCAGTGACAGCGTTACAGAGGCTGTCTTAGTGATGGCGCGGCATTGTGGGTCAAATACAACACTGAGGTTCAGCCTCAGGCAGTTGCCAGGGAGAAGAATGGAGCCATTGGCTAGGGAACGGAGTTTGTGGCAGGGAAAAACATAGGAGCAGGCCATTCGGCCCTTCGAGCCTGCTCCGCCATTCAATATAATCATGGCTGATGCTCTATCTCAATACCATATTCCCGCTCTCTCCCCACACCCCTTGATGCCTTTTGTGTCTAGAAATCTACCTATCTCCTTCTTAAATATATTCAGTGACTTGGCCTCCACAGCTGTCTGTGGTAGAGAATTCCACAGGTTCACCACCCTCAGTGAAGAAATTTCTCCTCATCTCAGTCCCAAATGTCCTACCCCGTATCCTGAGACTGTGACCCCTCGTTCTGGAGCCCCCGGCCAGGGGAAACATCCTGCATCCAGTCTGTTTAGCCCTGTCAGAATTTTATACGTTTCAATGAGATAGAAACATAGAAGATAGGAGCAGCAGTAGGTCATTCGGCCCCTCGAGCCTGCTCCGCCATTCAATTCGATCATGGCTGATCATCCAAATTCAGTACCCTGTCCCTGCTTTCTCCCCATATCCCTTAATCCCCTTAACCTTAAGAAATATATCTAACTCCTTCTTGAATATATTTAATGAATTGGCCTCAACTGCCTTCTGTGGTAGAGAATTCCACAGGTTCACCACTCTCTGGGTGAAGAAATTCCTCCTCATCTCAGTCCTAAATGGCTTACCCTTATCCTTAGACAGTGACCCCGGTTCTGGAATCCCCCACCATCAGGAACATCCTTCCTGCATCTAGTCTGTCTAGTCCTGTTAGAATTTTATAAGTTTCAATGAGATCCCCTCTCATTCTTCTAAACTCTAGCGAATACAAGCCCAATCGACCCAATCTCTCTTCATACGTCATTCCTGCCATCCCAGGTATCAGTCTGGTGAATCTTCGCTGCACTCTCTCCATGGCAAGAACATCCTTCCTCAGATAAGGAGACCAAAACTGCACACAATAGTCAAGGTGTGGTCTCACCAAGGCCCTGTACAACTGCAGCAAGACATCCTTGCTCCTGTACTCGAATCCTCTCGCTATGAAGGCCAATATACCATTTGCCTTCTTAACCGCCTGCTGCACCTGCATGCTTACCTTCAGCGACTGCTGCACAAGGACACCCAATCCCCTCATTCTTCTAAACTCTAGTGAATATAGGCCTAGTCGACCCAATCTCTCCTCATACGACAGTCCTGCCATCCCAGGAATCAGTCTGGTGAACCTTCGCTGCACTCCCTCTATGACAAGTATATCCTTTCTTGGGTAAGGAGACCAAAACTGCACACAGTACTCCAGGTGTGGTTTCACCAAGGCCCTGTATAACTGTAGTAAGACATCCTTGCTCCTGTACTCAAATCCTCTTGCAATGAAGGCCAACATACCATTTGCCTTCCTAACTGCTTGCTGCACCTGCATGTTTGCTTTCAGTGACTGGTGTACAAGGCACACCCAGGTCCCTTTGTACATCAACATTTCCCAATCTATCACTATTTAAATAATACTCTGCCTTTCTGTTTTTCCAAACGAAGACAAGGGCTTCAGTCTTCCCAATATTTAGTTAGAGGAAATTTCTGCTCATCTAGTACACAGCAAGATCCCACAAACAGCAATGTGATAATGACCAGATAATCTGTTTTAGTGATGTTGGTTGAGACACAAATATTGGCCAGGACACCGGGGGGAGAACTCCTCTGCTCTTCCAATAGTGCCGTGGGATATTTTTCACTACCGATAGGGCAGATGGGGCCTCAGTTTAATGTCTCCTCCGAAAGACGGCACCCCCTGACAGTGCGGCACTCCTCAGTGCTGCACTGGAGTGTTAGCCTGGAGTATGTGCTCAAGTCTCGGGAGTGGGACTCAAACCCACGATCTTCTGACTCAGGTGAGAATGTTACCCATTGAACTATGGCTGACACCAAAGCAACTGGATGTTTTCCATAGTTGGAACTGACAGGTTATAAGAAGTAGTTACTAGTTACAGATACATAGGATATACAGCACAGAAACAGGCCAATCGGCCCAAACAGTCCATGCCGCTGTTTATGCTCCACTCGAGCCTCCGCCCGTCTTTCCCCATCTAACTATCAGCATAACCCTCTATTCCCTTCTCCCTCATATGCTTGTCTAGCCTCCCCTTAAATGCATCTATACTATTCGCTTCAACCACTCCCTGTGGTAGCGAGTTCCACATTCTCACCACTCTCTGGGTAAAGAAGTTTCTTCTTAATTCCCTATTGGATTTCTTGGTGACTATCTTATATTGATGGCCTCTAGTTATGCTCCTCCCCACAAGTGGAAACACTCATGTCTACTGTATCAAAACCTTGCTTTCTCTTTTCAGCCCCAGCCTGTTCAATCTTTCCTGATTAGGTACAACCTCTCAGTTCTGCTATCATCCTTGTAAATCTCTGCACCCTTTCCAGTGCCTTTATATCCTTTTTATAATATGGAGACCAGAACTGTACGCAGTTCTGTGTGGTCTAACCAAGGTTCGATACAGGTTTAGCATAACTTCCCTACTTTTCAATTCTATCCTTCCAGAAATAAACTCCAGTGTTTGGTTTGCTTTTTTGATGGCCTTACTGACCTGTGTCGCAACTTTTAGTGATTAGTGTATTTGTTCTCCCAGATCCCTTTGCTCCTAGAAGTTACAGTAACAGCTTCTCTTCTGTTGTGGATGGTATGTTCAAATAGTAGGACATGGTAATACATTAAAAAGTCCGAATGTTTATACCCACATTTTGTTGCTACTTTGTAGAAAGTTACACCCTGTGTAGACGCATTTGTGCCTGTCGGCGGGTGAGGTAGAAGATCTGTCAACCAGGGTTTATGTTCTCTCAGGAGCTCGTGACTGCTGCAAAGTGGATGAGTCAGTATTAGGTGAGGCTGTGATACCCCCATGGTTAAATTGCCTACAACACTGGGGGCTGCTTGTCTGACCACTATGGGCTGGGAATGAATCGAAGGAGAGGAGCGGAAAACAAAGCGCACATAAAAACCATGACCAGTGAAATCTTCAAGCACAAGAGCAAACTTACTTCCTGGTGTGTGGACCAAAACACTTGAGCCCGTCACCAGTACGGCTACTTTCAATATGGGACATTAATCACCGTGTCGGAGGGCCAATTTCACAACCATTTCAGCCGCTGAAGAGCTGCAACCATCGTGAAATGGGAGCACCTCAAAATCTGGCCAGTCACTGATCCAGGTTACACGATTAGCACGCGAGAGAACCGCATTAGTTCGAAGAGTTCACCCGTGCTTTATTTTTACTTTTCATATTAAGTGCTTAAAATGACCATAATTTGCAGGTCTATCAGATGAAGGATATTGAATTATCTCCCAAGGGAATTATTTTCAAAAAAGCTTTTCTGGAAACAAACAGCTAGATGTTTAAGTTACGATTTAACATTTACACTAATGGGAAGTTGCAACCATTCCACAGCACACTGAACGCCTTTAAACCACAGGCCACCTCAAACATTTAAACTGCATCGAGCACCTACATTTAATCACCAGCGTATTAGTTTAGGGCAGCAGGATTCAGGCAGACTGAAGATCTGCAGCTCACTTCTCCCCACATCCCTCGTGGTCCTTGGGTTCAGCGCTGCTCCCCCCGTCACCATGCCCACCCACCCGGTCAGCCGGTCACGGAGGCCTCCAGTCACCTAGAAAGCAAGGGGAAGGGCCCGAGCCCACTGCGGGGGGGGGGCCCGAGCCCACTGCGGGTGGGGGGGGGCCCCGGGCCCCGGGGCCACTGCGGGGGGGGCCCCGGGGCCAGAGCCCACTGCGGGGGGGGCCCCGGGGCCAGAGCCCACTGCGGGGGGGGCCCCGGGGCCAGAGCCCACTGCGGGGGGGGGCCCCGGGGCCAGAGCCCACTGCGGGGGGGGCCCCGGGGCCAGAGCCCACTGCGGGGGGGGGCCCCGGGGCCAGAGCCCACTGCGGGGGGGGCCCCGGGGCCAGAGCCCACTGCGGGGGGGGCCCCGGGGCCAGAGCCCACTGCGGGGGGGGGCCCCGGGGCCAGAGCCCACTGCGGGGGGGGCCCCGGGGCCAGAGCCCACTGCGGGGGGGGCCCCGGGGCCAGAGCCCACTGCGGGGGGGGCCCCGGGGCCAGAGCCCACTGCGGGGGGGGCCCCGGGGCCAGAGCCCACTGCGGGGGGGGCCCCGGGGCCAGAGCCCACTGCGGGGGGGGCCCCGGGGCCAGAGCCCACTGCGGGGGGGGCCCGGGGCCAGAGTTTCCCCATCCCTGTGGGAGTGTCCAACCTCTGCTGGCCACTTGGCCAGGAAGTGAGCTGACTGTGGGAGGCCCAGATTCCATCTCACTGTGCTGCATTGTACTGGGAGGGGCCCTTGAGCAAAGCACTGCCCAGATTGTGGTTCTGCCCCGGTTAGTTACCAACACTAGCTCAGCACGCCCTTGCCCTTGTGTTTCAGGTCTCTGACAGGCTCCCGCTGAGTGAGGCCCGTGATCCCGGGTAGGGAGGACGGGTTCACGCGGCCGATGCCAGGTTTCAACGTAAACTTCTCAATCAGCAGCTTTTTCTCCTGGCCGGCTGGTGCCTGGGACAGTCACTAGTCCTAACGTTTTTGTCTGTAGCATCAGTTTGTACTGAAGCGACATCTGGGAACTTTCACAATGAAGTAACTCGCTGACCAGGTGAAAAAGTGAAATCGTTAAAAAAAACAAACAAACAGTCAGCAGAACAGAAAGATCCCAGAGTGGATCCCAGGCCCATGCCAAGTCAGCGAATCAATAACTGGCCTCAGTGCCTTGGGCTGCTTGCTGTCCAGTGACCCACGGCACCGTGAGCGCAGGATCGGCCTCAGCGGCGATGCCTTCCATGGTGAACAATCTGCTGACCTATACTGTTGGCTCTCGGATAAAGTGCAGCCTTTTGGGTGAGGAATTGAAGGGCAGTGGGTAATATCGGATCGATACTGTGTTTCTTTTAAAGCAATCATCTAGAATTTGAAGATCAGAGTTCCAATACTGTAGGTTTTGTACAAGAAGCGATGTTACACGCGCGTCCTCACTGATGGAACAGAACGTCTGAGCGTGACACGGCGCGGTACAGGGTGTAACCAATCTCATCGACTTCCTCCTCAGACAGATCGGACAACAGGTTCACCTTGCTGTTAAAGTAAGCCGGCAGCCGGCCCCGTTCCAAGTAGCCGACCAGCTCCTCGAGTATTTGAAGGACCCGTTCAGCCAGTGCCTCCTTGGTCCAGTCCTTTTCCACTTGGCTCAGGTGCAGGATAACGTTGGTCAGCTGGCTGCTGGTCAGCTTCCTCAGCGACGGCTGGTCCCGGCAGACAGCTTTCAGCACCTTCAAGCAGCAGAATCTGAAGCCCAGGTCGGTGCTGTCCAAGGCTCGCAGCCTGCTGGTCTCAGCCGCCCAGAAACTCTGCTGCCATAGATTTACAAAACTGCCCCTTATCTGAGGCTTGGACAGGAGTACGGTCTCCTCCATTTTAATCATGGGCAGGATATCGATGCACAGCAGTTTCTCCCCATCGTGCTGAACTTCCAACTGCAGGACCTCAGCAGAAACCTCAGGCCGAATGATACAGTCCAGTAAAGTACCGATCACCAGCCAGTTCATGCTCTCCAGCACCGTCTTATGGAACACCTCGACAATTAACTTTGGCGACAGGTATGTTCCCACAATAAATCGATCCCAGTAACTGATGCCCCGGGGGAAATACTCCATGTTATCCCGCCGCACCATCCGCAGCTCAGGAACGTTCAGTATGGTTTCCTCCCCTGCAACAAGGGTCCATAGGTCGTCCTCGAGCAGCAGCGGCAGCATCAGGCAAACGTTGTCAGGGGCCACCATTTGGAGATCGTTGTACAGACTCCCGCTGAGGTGCATCTCTCCCAGGGGAATGTCCGGGTGTTTACTGCGAAGGAATTTCTCCAGCTCCGTGCAGATGTCCATTGCGCAATGCTTGGCTCGGTCTAGCTCTGCAGGGGGGATGGATCGCTGTGTGTAATAGGCTAGAAGCTTCTCCTGCAGACTGACGCAGAGATCAGCTTTATTGCTCTCAGGTGCCGTACTCTCCATTAAAATATCTCGGCAATCCCCTAGAAAATACAATCAAAGCATTCGTTGGAGTTAACTGGAGCATTAAAAACAAGATTTAATTTGTCTGTGAACTTTATGCTCATCAAGATGAGGAATGCCGTTTCTCTGAAACAGAAGTTATACACCCAGCAAACACTCTCAGGGCAGGTACAGCACGCGTTAGATACAGAGTAAAGCTCCCTCTACACTGTCCCATCAAACACTCCCAGGGCAGGTACAGCATGGGTTAGATACAGAGTAAAGCTCCCTCTACACTGCCCCGTCAAACACTCCCAATACAGGTGCAGCTTTACCTGAATTATGGCTGGACTGTGCACTCGGCATTCTGTGCAGGGATTCACTCATCTGTATATTCAGCAGTTTTGGGGATGCGTCAATCCAGCTGGATTCTTCCTTTACCGACTGTGTGTCTGGCTTGTCCAGGGAGTTGTCTGGTGGATCACTGGCCTTGTCAAACATCTGCACAAATACAGAGGATCAACAAATTTCCTTTCAATTGTTCCATGTAAAAACTCAGCCATTAATAATTTAACAGACTTCAATCCGAACTATCCTGTAGGAGTCAGTGCAGAGCAGCCAGTACCAGGAACCCTGACTGATTTGCCCCGCACTCCAACCCAAGGCCATAAAAGGACAAGTGCAGGGTAGCGATCGGGGTAATGATAACCAGAGTCTGACAGGAAGGGACAGAATGTACAAACATAAGACTGCACCGGCAAATAGGTTAAGAGTATGGAAAAATGGTAAATAGACAATATTAAAGGCTCTTTATCTGAATGCACACAGCATTCGTAACAAGATAGATGAATTGATGGCACAAATAGGTATAAATGGGTATGATCTGATACGGAGATGCCGGTGTTGGACTGGGGTGGACAAAATTGAGAGGTCGCACAACACCAGGTTATAGTCCAACAGTTTTATTTGAAATCACAAGCTTTCGGAGCTTACTACTCCTTCGTCGGGTGAAGTAAAAAGATACAGAATCGCCAAAGCAATTGTAAGGTACACATGCATTGTTCTCTATCTATATATGCTTTGGCGATTCTGTATCTTTTTACTTCACCCGACGAAGGAGTAGTAAGCTCCGAAAGCTTGTGATTTCAAATAAAACTGTTGGACTATAACCTGGTGTTGTGCGACCTCTCAATTATGATCTGATAGCCATTACAGAAACATGGTTGCAAGGTGACCAAAGCTGGGATCTGAATATTCAGGGGTATTTGACATTTCGGAAGGATAGGCAGAAAGGAAAAGGAGGTGGGGTAGCTCGGTTAATAAAGGATGAGATCAGTACAGTAGTGAGAAATGATCTTGGCTCGGAAGATCAAAGATGTAGAATCAGTTTGGGTGGAGATAAGAAATAGTACGGGAAAGAAGTCACTGGTGGGAGTAGTCTACAGGCCCCATAACAGTAGCTACACTGTAGGACAGAGTATAAATCAAGAAATAATGGTGGCTTGTAAGAAAGTTACTGCAATAATCATGGGCGATTTTAATCTTCATAGATATTGGACAAATCAAATTGGCAAAGGTAGCCTTGAGGACGAGTTCTTAGAGTGTATTCGGGACAGTTTCTTGGAACTATTTTAGATCTGGTAATGTGTAATGAGGCAGAATTAATTAATGGTCTCATAGTAAAGGATCCTCCAGGGAAGAGTGATCATAGCATGATGAATTTCACATTCAGTTTGAGGGCGAGAAACTTGGGTCTGAAATTAGTGTCCTAAACTTAAATAAAGGCAATTACAAAGGTACATAGATACATAGATACATAGAAGATAGGAGCAGGAGTAGGCCATCCGGCCCTTCGAGCCTGCTCCGCCATTTAATGAGATCATGGCTGATCCTCCAATTCAGTATCCCGTCCCCGCCTTCTCTCCGTAACCCTTAACCCCTTTTGCCTGTAGAAATATATCTAATTCCCTCTTAAATATATTTAATGAGCTGGCGTACACTGCCCTCTGTGGCAATGAGTTCCACAGGTTCACCACCCTCTGAGTGAAGAAATTCCCCCTCATTTCTGTCCTAAATGGTTTAGCCCTTATCCTTAAATTATGTCCTCTAGTTCTGTTCTCACCCGCCAAGGGAAACATTCCTTCTGCATCTAGTCTGTCTAGACCTGTCAGAATTTTATACACTTCTATGAGGTCCCCTCTCAATCTTCTAAACTCCAGTGTGTACATCCCTAAACTACATAGTCTCTCCTCATAGGTCAATCCCGCCATTCCTGGTATCAGCCTGGTGAATCGCCGCTGCACCCCCTCCATGGCAAGAACATCTTTCCTCAGATGAGGCGACCAAAACTGTACACAGTACTCGAGGTGTGGTCTCACCAGTGCCCTGTACAGCTGCAGCAAGGTATCCCTGTTCCTGTATTCCAACCCTTTTGCTATGAAGGCCAGCATACCGTTTGCCTTCTTGATCGCCTGTTGCACCTGCATGCTCGCCTTCAGTGACTGGTGTACAAGAACACCCAGGTCTCTCTGTACTTCCCCCTCTCCCAATTTATTGCCATTTAAATAATAATTTGCCCTCCCGTTCCTGCACCCAAGGTGGATAACTTCGCACTTGTCCACATTATAGTGCATCTGCCATTTATCCGCCCAATCACCCAGTCTGTCCAAATCGCTCTGGAGCTTCCTGGTCTCCTCCTCTGAGCCCACCCCCCCTCCTAGTTTAGTGTCGTCTGCAAATTTGGAAATGCTGCATCCGACTCCCTGATCCAGGTCATTAATGTAAATTGTGAACAGCTGGGGACCCAGGACAGATCCCTGTGGTACCCCACTTGTTACTGCCTGCCATTCAGAAAATGAGCCGTTTATTCCAACTCTCTGTTTTCTATCTGACAGCCAGTTCTCTATCCACGTCAATACTTTCCCCTTTATCCCATGAGCTTCAATTTTCCCTGCTAATCTTTTATGTGGGACCTTATCGAAGGCCTTTTGGAAGTCCAGGTACACCACATCTACTGGCTCTCCCCCATCTATTTTACCAGTTACTCCCTCAAAAAATTCCAATAGATTAGTCAAGCACGATTTACCCTTTGTAAATCCATGTTGACTCTGTCCTATCCTGTCCCCATTTGCTAAGTGCTCCGCTATTTCATCCTTAATGATGGACTCCAGCATTTTGCCCACAACTGATGTAAGGCTTACAGGTCTGTAATTACCTGCTTTTTCCCTACCCCCCTTTTTGAATAGTGGGGTAACGTTAGCTACCCTCCAATCCATGGGCACTGTTCCCGAGTCTAATGAATTCTGAAAAATCATACTTAGTGCATCCGCTATCTCTAGGGCCACCTCCTTCAGCACCCTAGGATGCATGTTATCAGGCCCTGGGGATTTGTCCGCCTTCAATCCCTTTAGCTTCCTTAACACCATATCCTTAGAGATATTGACTTGCGTCAGTTCCTCCTTTGCAAATGTCCCTATTTTTCCCGATATCCCAGGGAGGTTTTTTGTGACAGAGTTGGCTAAAGTAGACTGGGAAAATAGGTTAAAGGGCAAGACGGTAGAAAAGCAGTGGCAGACATTTAAGAAGATATTTCATAACTCTCAACAAAGATATATTCCAGTGAGAAAGAAAGACTCTACAAGAAGGATGAACCATCCGTGGTTAACTAAGGAAGTTAAGGATGGTATCAAATTGAAAGAAAAGGCATAAAATGTTGCAAAGATTAGTGGTAGGCCGGAGGATTGGGAATTTTTTAGAAACCAGCAAAGGATGACTAAAAAAATAATAGAGGGAGAAGATAGATTATGAGAGTAAACTAGCAAGAAATATAAAAAAAGACAGTAAGAGCTTCAACAGGTATATAAAAAGGAAAAGAGTAGCTAAAGTAAATGTTGGTCCCTTAGAGGATGAGACTGGGGAATTAATAATGGGAAACAGGGAAATGGCAGAGACTGAACAAATATTTTGTATCTGTCTTCACGGTAGAAGACACTAAAAACATCCCAATAATAATAGATAATCAAGGGGCAAAAGGGAGGGAGGAACTTAAAACAATCACTATCACTAGAGAAAAAGTACTTGGCAAACTAATGGGTCTAAAGGCTGACAAGTCCCCTGGACCTGATGACCTGCATCCTAGGGTCTTAAGTGGCTGCAGAGATAGTGAATGCATTGGTTGTAATCTACCAAAATTCCCTGGATTCTGGAATGGTCCCAGTGGATTGAAAAACCGCAAATGTAATGCCCCTTTTCAAGAAAGGAGGGAGACAGAAAGCAGGAAACTTATAGGCCAGTTAGCCTAACATCTCTCATTGGGAAAATGCTGGAATCCATTATTAAGGAAGTAGTAACAGTACATTTAGAAAATCATAATAAAACCATGTTGACTCTGCTTGATTGTATGAAAGGGAAATTGTGTTTGACAAATTTACTAGAGTTCTTTGAGGACGTAACGAGCAGGGTGGATAAAGGGGAACCAGTGGATGTGGTGTATTTGGATTTCCAGAAGGCATTCGATAAGGTGCCGCATAAAAGGTTACTGCACAAGATAAGAGCGCACGGGGTTGGGGGTAATATATTAGATTGGATAGAGGATTGGCTAACAGAAAACAGTGAGTTGAAATAAATGGGTCTTTTTCAGGTTGGCAAACTGTAACTAATGGAGTGCCACAGGGATCAGTGCTGGAGCCTCAACTATTTACAATCTATATTAATGACTTGGATGAAGCAACCAAGTGTACTGTTGCCAAATTTGCTGACGATACAAAGATAGGTGGGAAAGCAAGCTGTGAGGAGGACACAAAGAGTCTGCAAAGGGATATAGACAGGTTAAGTGAGTGGGCAAAAATTTGGCAGATGGAGTATAATGTGGGAAAATGTGAGGTTATCCACTTTGGTAGGAAGAATAAAAAAGCAAAATATTATTTAAATCATAGAAAGTTACAGCACGGAAAGAGGCCATTTCGGCCCATTGTGTCTGCGCCGGCCAACAAAGCTATCCAGCCTAATCCCACTTCCCAGCTCTTGGTCCGTAGCCCTGCAGGTTAGAGCATCCCAAGTGCATATCCAAGTACTTTTTAAATGTGGTTAGGGTTCTGCCTCTACCACACTTTCAAGCAGTGCGTTTCAGACCCCCACAACCCTCTGGGTGAAGAAATTTCCCCTCAAATCCCCATTAAACCTTCCACCAATTACTTTAAATCTGTGCCCCCTGGTTTTTGACCCCACTTCTAAGGGAAATAGGTCCTTTCTATCCACTTTATCTAGGCCCTCATAATTTTATACACCTCAATAAGGTCTCCCCTCAGCCTCCTCTGTTCCAAGGAAAACAGACCCAGCCTATCCAGTCTTTCCTCATAGCTAAGATTCTCTACTCCCGGCAACATCCTTGTAAATCTCCTCTGTACCCTCTCTAGTGCAATCACATCTTTCCTGTAATGTGGTGACCAGAACTGCAAGCAGTACTCTAGCTGAGGCCTAACTAGTGTTTTGTACAGTTGAAGCATATTCCTCCTGCTCTGGTATTCTATGCCACGACTAATAAAGCCAAGCATTCCGTATGCCTTCTTAACCACCTTATCTACCTGGCCTGCTACCTTCAGGGATCTGTGGACATGCACTCCAAGGTCCCTTTGTTCCTCTACACTACTCAGTGTCCTCCCATTTAATGTGTATTCCCTTTCCTTGTTAGCCCTCCCCAAATGCATTACCTCACACTTCTCCGGATTGAATTCCATTTGCCACTGTTCTGCCCACCTGACCAATTTATTGATATCTTCCTGCAGTCTACAGCTTCCTTCTTCAGTATCAACCACACAGCCGATTTTAGTATCATCTGCAAACTTCTTAATCATACCCACTATATTCAAGTCTAGATCATTGATATATAGCACAAAAAGCAAGGGACCTAGTACCGAGCCCTGCGGAACTCCACTAGAAACAGCCTTCCAGTCACAAAAACACCCATCAACCATTACCCTCTGCTTCCTGTCTCCGAGCCAGTTTTGAATCCAACTTGACACTTTGCCCTGGATCCCATGGGCTTTTAACTTAGTGACCAGTCTGCCATGTGGAACCTTATCAAAAGCCTTGCTAAAGTCCACATACACTACATCAAACACACTACCCGCATCGACCCTCCTTGTTACCTCCTCAAAAAAATGGAGAAAACTACAGAATGCTGCGGTACAAAGGGATCTGGGTGTCCTCGTACATGAAACACAAAAAGTTAGCATGCAGGTACAGCAAGTAATTAGGAAGGCAAATGGAATATTGGCCTTTACTGCAAGGGGGATGGAGTATAAAAGTAGGGAAGTCTTGCTACAACTGTACAGGGTGTTGGTGAGACCACACCTGGAGTACTGCGTACAGTTTTGGTCTCCTTATCTAGGGAAGGATATACTTGCATTGGACGCAGTTCAGAGAAGGTTCACTAGGTTGATTCCTGAGTTGAAGGGGTTGTCTTATGAGGAAAGGTTGAGCAGGTTGGGCCTATACTCATTGGAGTTTAGAAGAATGAGAGGTGATCTTATTGAAACATATAAGATTCTGAAGGGGCTTGACAGGGTAGATGCTGAGAGGATGTTTCCCCTCGTGGGGGAATCTAGAACTAGGGGGCATAATTTCAGAATAAGGGGTCGTCCATTTAAAACGGAGATGAGGAGGAATTTCTTCCCTCAGAGGGTTGTGAATCTTTGGAATTCTCTACCTCAGAGTTGTGGAGGCGGAGTCATTGAATATATTCAAGGCTCAGATAGACAGATTTTTGAAAAACAGGGGAATCAAGGGTTATGGGGAGCGGGCAGGGATATGGAGTTGAGGTAGAAAATCAGCCATGATCTTATTGAGTGGTGGAGCAGGCTCGAGGGGCCGAATGGCCTACTCCTACTTATGTCCTTATGACAAGTGGAGCAGCCCTACTGTCCACCCCACAACAGTGTGGAGGAGATTGAACCCATGTGATCTGCAGCCCATCCACCCACTTCAAATATCGACTCACTGCAGCTACAATTACATTGGTACTGAGGCACATTGCATATCTAGGCAGTAAACTGCGTGCAGGCTGAGCACGGCCACAATACAACAGGAAGCCCCAATGAAAATTCAGCAGCGCCAACTCACCCGTTTAACGGCCACCGTGGCAATAGCGAGTATGACAGCCCCCCCGACACCCAGCACCAGACGGGCATTCGCCAGAAGGAAGTCGACAACGTCTCCCAGTCCACTGTCCCTCCGCTTTCCTTTACCTTGCACAATACTGGCCATCCTGAAGCAGCTCTCTGATAACCGTAAACAGGGAAAAAAAATTACAAACAATACATTTTAAACCATAAACAATATTTTTCCCTCAGTTCCTTTCCTTGCTCTCAAGGGCTGTGATGTCTGCCAAGATCAGTCTCCATCGGCACCAGCAGTCCTCACTTCATGAGTGAGGTGAAACAGTGAATGTTGATGGGCTATTTGACTGTGGGAAGTACCAAAGCGATGCCAATCCTGTTCTAACCTGTCTAGTACACGTATAGTAACAAAAGCATTCAGAATCCAGTGAATTACTGGGAAGTGCAATCACGGTTGGCTCGTGGGTGGGGTTGTTCCAAAGGACATGTCTTGAAGTTCACACACTGCACCAGGAGTCAATGGATAGCAATCGGGAGCAGGAACCCTGGCTGATTTTTTTTTAATAAAGTTAAAGAGCACTAAGGCCAAATGCACAATTCCTTGCAGACCCAGCCCCAGTTTCCAAAGAGGATATTCAGTTACTGAAGGGGGCGCAGAAAAATATATTCAGTTATTGGAGGGTGGTACAGAGAAGGGTATTCAGTTATTGGGGTTACAGAGAAGGGTATTCAGTTATTGGGGTTACAGAGAAGGGTATTCAGTTATTGGGGTTACAGAGAAGGATATTCAGTTATTGGGGTTACAGAGAAGGATATTCAGTTATTGGGGTTACAGAGAAGGATATTCAGTTATTGGGGTTACAGAGAAGGATATTCAGTTATTGGGGTTACAGAGAAAGATATTCAGTTATTGGGGTTACAGAGAAGGATATTCAGTTATTGGGGTTACAGAGAAGGGTATTCAGTTATTGGGGGGACAGAGAAGGGTATTCAGTTATTGGGGTTACAGAGAAAGATATTCAGTTATTGGGGTTACAGAGAAGGATATTCAGTTATTGGGGTTACAGAGAAGGATATTCAGTTATTGGGGTTACAGAGAAGGGTATTCAGTTATTGGGGGGACAGAGAAGGGTATTCAGTTATTGGGGTTACAGAGAAGGGTATTCAGTTATTGGGGTTACAGAGAAGGATATTCAGTTATTGGGGGACAGAGAAGGGCTGAAAGTTGACCCCAGAATTTAAGCAAATGAAGGATCAGGAAAGATGGCGACCCCGGGTCTTTTCTCTCCTGAAAAGAGGAGACTGAGTGGGGATATGATAGAAGTGTTTAAAATTATTGAAGTTTTGGACACATTGGATCTAAGGAAGCATTTCTGCTTTGTACAGTAAAAGAATGTTCGATTATAAAACAGAGATTACTTTTATATTACAATCCATGAAGATTGTTCTTTCCCTCTCACCATCCCATCACTAAAAACCGAGCAACCAAACACCAGCAGCCTTGCAAACAAGTGGTCTTAAAGTCACATTAAAAATGGGAACAGGGCCAGTTTGCTCACCACCCGAGACTCCACTTCTTGTTCCAATGCTTGTCTACGGCACAAGTACATTCAGTCAGACAGACAGCACCTGACTGGGAATAACACATCCCAGTGTCGGTCGGTGCCCTGGTGGGCAGCAGCCGCCGGGCTCTGGGCATTGCTGCTCTCCACCAAAATAAATCACCGCAGCTGGACCAGCAACACTTGGAGCTGCAGAATCCATTTTATAAACGAAAACAATGATCATCGTTTGAAAATAAACGTTACTGTGCGGGAAATAAAGCTGCATTCGGTTGAGAGTTTGACAAAAAGTCACTTTGAAAATTGCAAAATTATAACCTGCAAATTCAATATTTTCGCACATTCACATTTTCCTTAAAAAAAATGAATCACAAGTCAATGTTCCAACTTCATTTCCGAATTAATTCTTTTACACTCGCGGCCAGTCTACACCTGCAACATTCTTTTATAAATGAGAATAATCAATATTATAAATTAGAATAATTAATGCTATAAATTAATACAATTCAACGCATGTTTAAAGTTTGCTTTAAGTCTCTGACTTACATTTTGCAACAATTGGTAATGAGATGATTGACAGGCGAGCCCGGGACCAGCAGCTGTCAATCATCCCGCGACCTTCACCCTCCGGCTCCCGGGCCGGGCCTTCATTAAATGCTTCCAGCGCCCTGAACGCTCAGGTACCCGAGCGAACTCCCGGTGTCTCGGACGCCCGGTCTCTGGACGCCCGGTCTCTGGGACTCCCGGTGTGGACCTGGCCTTTCTTAGGCTCCTCCTCCTTTTGGCTCCATCTCCACAGCAACCCGCCCACACACCGTGACCGACGGATCAGCCGGCCAATCAGCGATGACGTTACCCACACGCACGGGCCCGGAACTGACGATCACTTGGGGGCGGGGAAACATTCTCACATCCGGAGGTGGGAGGGCGAGGTCGCACCCGAACCGGTTGACAATGCCGTGATTGACACCAATTTAGACCAATCGGAACCCGCAGTATCAGTGCGTGCCCGCCGAACTGACGCGTCTTCACCAATGAGGAGCGGAGGAAGGGCGCGGCCAACTGTCAGCGCCAAGATGGCCGCCACCGGAGTCTTGCCCTTCATCAGAGGTGTGGATTTAAGCGGCAATGATTTCAAAGTAAGTCCGTCCCGTCAGTGTCAACACAAATAATCGCATTGAAAACGAACTCTACCCCGGACAAGGGTTAAATCTCGGGGTTTTACTGTTCAGTGCGTTTAGTCAGTGAGGCCGGCAACCTAGGCCCGGGTTTGTAATTTAATATTTACAATCTTCTGAAGCATTTCAATATATTCCCAGTATTTTTGTTCAACTGCAAAAAAACCTAATCTGTTCTCGTTTTATTTTGTTATTTGTGGTATTTATTCCAGAATTAATGTTAAATCCATATTTTATGAATTCCTGTTCCTCTCAAGGTTATTAAACTCTTATTAATTCCAATGTTATTATCAAGATTGGAATCACAGTTAAAGCTCACAATTTATACTTCCTGAGTTATTTGCCATAGTTTAATTCTTGACAACTGTTAATTTTTTACACCTGTTGGTGAATTTGCCTGTGGGCGAATGGTATTGAATAGAGGAAGTTCCAGTCAGAAGTTGGCAATCAGTGTCACAGGGATCAGTGCTGGGGTCTCAACTATTTACAATCTACATTAATGACTTGGATGAAGGGACCGAGTGTACTGCAGCCAAATTTGCTGATGATACAAAGATAGGTGGGAAAGCAAGTTGTGAGGAGGACACAGAGTCTGCAAAGGGATATAGATAGGTTAAGTGAGTGGGCAAAAATTTGGCAGATGGAGTATAATGTGGGAAAATGGGAGGTTATCCACTTTGGTAGGAAGAATAGAAAAGCAAAATATTATTTAAATGGAGAGAGACTACAGAATGCTGCGATACAGAAGGATCTGGGTGTCCTCGTACATGAAACACAAAAAGTTAGCATGCAGGACCAGCAAGTAATTAGGAAGGCAAATGGAATGTTGGCCTTTATTGCAAGGGGGATGGAGTATAAAAGTAGGGAAGTCTTGCTACAACTGTACAGGGTGTTGGTGAAACCACACCTGGAGTATTGCGTACAGTTTTGGTCTCGTAATTTAAGGAGGGATATACTTGCATTGGAGGCAGTTCAGAGAAGGTTCACTAGGTTGATTCCTGAGATGAAAGGGTTGTCTTATGAGGAAAGGTTAAGCAGGTTGGGCCTATACTCATTGGAGTTTAGAAGAATAAGAGGTGATCTTATTGAAACAAAAGATTTTGAGGGGGCTTGACAGGGTAGATGCTGAGGATGTTGCCCCTCGTGGGGGAATCTAGAACTAGGGGGCATAGTTTCAGGATAAGGGGTCATCCATTTAAGACATAGAACATAACATAGAAGATAGGAGCAGGAGCAGGCCATTCAGCCCCTTGAGCCTGCTCCGCCATTCAATGAGATCATGGCTGATCATCCAAATTCAGTACCCTGTCCCTGCCTTCTCCCCATATCCCTTGATCCCTTTAGCTTTAAGAAATATATCTAACTCCTTCTTGAATATATTTAATGAATTGGCCTCTACTGCCTTCTGTGGTAGAGAATTCCACAGGTTCACCACTCTCTGGGTGAAGAAATTCCTCCTCATCTCAGTCCTAAATGGCTTACCCCTTATCCTTAGACTGTGACCTCTGGTTCTGGACTCCCCGGACATCGGGAACATCCTTCCTGCATCTAGTCTGTCTAGTCCTGTTAGAATTTTATAAGTTTCAATGAGATCCCCTCTCATTCTTCTAAACTCCAGCGAGTATAAGCCCAATCGACCCAATCTCTCCTCATACGTCATTCCTGCCATCCCAGGTATCAGCCTGGTGAATCTTCGCTGCACTCCCTCCATGGCAAGAACATCCTTCCTCAGATAATGCGACCAAAACTGCACACAATACTCAAGGTGAGGTCTCACCAAGGCCTTGTACAACTGCAGCAAGACATCCTTGCTCCTATACTCGAATCCTTTCGCTACGAAGACCAACATACCATTTGCCTTCTTAACCGCCTGCTGCACCTGCATGCTTACCTTCAGCGACTGGTGCACAAGGACACCCAGGTCTCGTTGCACTTCCCCTTCTCCCAATCTATTGCCATTCAGATAATAATCTGCCTTCCTGTTTTTGACACCAAAGTGGATAACCTCGCATTTATCCACATTATATTGCATCTGCCATGCTTCTGCCCAGCTTCTGCCCAATCACCCAACCTGTCCAAATCATACTGGAGTTTCTCGGCATCCTCCTCACGGCACACGCTCCCACTCAGCTTTGTGTCGTCTGCACACTTGGAGATATTACATCTAGTTCCCTCGCCTAGATCATTAATATATATTGTGAATAGCTGGGGTCCTAGCACCGATCCCTGCGGTACCCCACTCGTCACTGCCTGCCACTCGGAAAAAGACCCATTTATTCCAAATCTTTGCTTTCTGTCTGTCAACCAGTTCTCTATCCAAGTCAGTACCTTACCCCCAATCCCATGTGCTTTAACTTTACACGCTAATCTCTTATGCGGGACCTTATCAAAAGCCTTCTGAAAGTCCAAATACACCACATCCACTGGTTCTCCCTTATCTATTTTACCAGTTACATCCTCAAAAAATTCCAGTAGATTAGTCAAGCACGATTTACCTTTTGTAAATCCATGTTGACTTTGTCCGATCCTGAGATGAGGAGGAATTTCTTCTGAGGATCGTGAATCTTTGGAATTCTCTACCCCAGAGAGCTGTGGAGGCTGAGTCAGTGAATATATTCAAGGCTCAGATAGACAGATATTTGAGCTACAGGGGAGTCGGTTATGGGGAATAGACAGGAAAGTGGCGTTGAGGCCAAGATCAGATCAGCCATGATCTTATTGAATGGTGGTGCAGGCTCGAGGGGCCGAATGGCCTACTCCTGCTCCTATTTCTTATGTTCTTATGTTCTAAGAAGGAGTTCTTTCCAATATTTATCCCTCAATCAACATCACTTTAAAACCGATGATCTGGTCATTTATCTCATTGCTGTTTGTGGGATCTTGCTGTGTGCAAAGTGGCTGCCGTGTTTCCACCATTACAACAGTGACTTGAACAGTGATTTGTCATATTTTTGTTCAGAGAGGGAGTAGCTATGAGCTCATCGGGGAGCTGGCTTGTGGGAGCACTGAGTTTCTGGAGGGTGGGAGAGACTAGTTAACATACACACTTGTGCAATGACGTGATTGCTAAAGCATCTAAGATTAAATCTGTACTGATACTTCAATCACATTGTTAGGTTTTTAACCCTAAGTCTGAGATTGACCAATTCTGTTTGTTTCCTGCTTATGTTCTGTGATGTGGAAGCTCACACTAGTATTACAGAAATAGAATTATTTAGATTGTAATGTTTACCGTAAACATCCAAATTAAATGCAAAAACATGATTCTGAACAGCTTACCAGTACTTGTCTGTCATCTTTACCCCCAATCTATTCTATTCATCTTCATTATTTTTAACTATAATGTTACTCCCTCTCTGGCTAATGCTCTACTCTATACTTATTTCTAATCTTTTTCCTTTTTTTTATTCGTTCATGGGATGTGGGCGTCGCTGGCGCCCATCCCTAGTTGCCCTTGAGAAGGTGGTGGTGAGCCGCCTTCTTGAACCGCTGCAGTCCGTGTGGTGAAGGTACTCCCACAGTGCTGTTCGGGAGGGAGTTCCAGGATTTTGACCCAGCGACAATGAAGGAACGGCGATATACTTCCAAGTCAGGATGGTGTGTGACTCGCAGGGGAACTTGGAGGTGGTGGTGTTCCCATGCGCCTGCTGCCCATGTCCTTCTTGGTGTTAGAGGTCATGGGTTTGGGAGGTGCTGCCGAAGAAGCCTTGGCGAGTTGCTGCAGTGCATCTTGTAGATGGTACACACTGCAGCCAAGGTACGCTGGTGGTGGAAGGAGTGAATGTTTAAGGTGGTGGATGGGGTGCCAATCGGGCTGCTTTGCCCTGGATGGTGTCGAGCTTCTTGAGTGTTGTTGGAGCTGCACTCATCCAGGCAAGTGGAGAGTATTCCATCACACTCCTTACTTGTGCCTTGTAGATGGTGGAAAGTCTTTGGGGAGTCAGGAGGTGAGACACTCGCCGCAGAACACCCAGCCTCTGACCTCTTGTTGCCACAGTATTTATGTGGCTGGTCCAGTTAAGTTTCTGGTCAATGGTGACCCCCCAGGGTATTGATGGTGGGGGATTCGACAATGGTAATGCCTTTGAATGTCAAGGGGTGGTGGTTAGACGCTCGCTTGTTGGAGATAGTCATTGCCTGGCACTTGTGTGGCGCGAATGTTACCTGCCACTTATCAGCCCAAACCTGAATGTCGTCCAGGTCTTGCTGCATGTGGGCATGGACTACTTCATTATCTGAGGAGTTGCGAATGGCACTGAACACTGTGCAGTCATCAGCGAACATCCCCATTTCTGACCTTATGATGGAGGGAAGGTCATTGATGAAGCACCTGAAGATGGTTGGGCCTAGGACATTGCCCTGAGGAACTCCTGCAGCAATGTCCTGGTGCTGTGATGATTGACCTCCAACAACCACAACTATCTTCCTTTGTGCTAGGTATGACTCCAGCCAGTGGAGAGTTTTCCCCCCCGATTCCCATTGACTTCAGTTTTACTAGGGCTCCTTGATGCCACACTCAGTCAAATGCTGCCTTGATGTCAAGGGAAGTCGCTCTCACCTCACCTCTGGAATTCAGCTCCTTTGTCCATGTTTGGACCAAGGCTGTAATGAGGTCTGGAGCCGAGTGTAAAAAACTTTCACTTTAATTATTTTGCCTTCCGGATCTCCCTATTTTAGAGGTCGAAGCAACTTCTTTTGTGGGGGGGGGAAAAGGCCAATTTTTAAGCAATCTAAGGCCCAGATTTTGACAATTGACACTATTTGCATAAAAATGTGTTCAACCCCTAAGACTTAATGCGGACCCCAGAGCCCACCAGCGGCTGGACAGGTAGATCACTTGTGGCACTTGACAGGCTAAAGACGTCAGTGTACAAAATTAATCGCAATACTTCGTAACAGAACAGAGTGCTGACAGTGAAACTCCAATTCTACATAAGAACATAAGAAATAGGAGCAGGAGTAGGCCATTTGTCCTTTCGAGCCTGCTCCGCCATTTAATAAGTTTATGGCTGATTTTTCTACCTTAACTCCACCTTCCCGCACTATCCCCATATCTTTTGATCCCCCTAGTATCCAAAACTCTATCGATCTCTGTCTTGAATATACTCAACAACTGAGTATCTTTGGAATTCTCTACCCCAAAGGACTGTGGATGCTGAGTCATTGAGTATATTCAAGGCTGAGAGCGATAGATATTGGACTCTAGGGGAATCAAGGGATATGGGGATCGGGCGGGAAAGTGGAGTTGAGGTCGAAGTTCAGCCATGATCTTATTGAATGGTGGAGCAGGCTCGAGGGGCCGAATGGCCTACTCCTGCTCCTGATTCTTATGTTCTTGTGTTCTTATCCACGACCCTCCGGGGTAGAGAATTCCAAAGATTCACAACCTTTTGAGTGAAGAAATTTCTCCTCAACTCAGTCCTAAATGGCTGAACCCTTATTCTGAGACGGCGACCCCTGGTTCGAGACACCCCAACCAGGGGAAAACAGCTTCCCAGCATCTACCCTGTCAAGCTCATTAAAAATTTTATATGTTTCAATGAGATCACTTCTTGTTCTTCTAAACGCAAGGGAATATAGGCCTAGTCTACTCAATCTCTCCTCATAGGACAATCCCCCCATCCCAGGAATCAGTCTGGTGAACCTTTGTTGCACTCTCTCTTAAGGCAAGTATATCCTTCCTTAGGTAAGGAGACCAAAACTGTACACCATACTCCCGGTGTGGTCTCACCAGGGCCCTATATAATTGAGTAAGATTTCTTTACTCTTATACTCAAATCTCATTGTAATAAAGGCGAAAATATCATTTGTTTTTCTAACTGCTTGCTGTATCTGCATGTTAACTTTCTGTGATTGGTGTACAAGGACACCCAGGTCCCTCTGAATATCAACATTTCCCAATCTCTGTCCATTAAAAAAATATTCTGCTTTTCTATTTTTCCTACGAAGTGGATAACTTCACATTTCTGAGCAGCAGATGGAATATTTTCAGTTATATAGTGTGTTATTGTTGTCCAGTGAGATGTAGTGACAGGACAGTGCGTTGTTCTCGTTCCCCTCCCCCCATTCTCTTTCCTTTAACTTACTGTAATTGTTTGGGATTATGATCTGTGTATATGTGTATCATCAACGTGCAAATGTATTGGTGCAGCATTTACCTGCTAGGGGCTGATCTACGTTAATTGTAAGAACTAGGATAGTAAAATAATATTTTCAATGATCCAATATTTAATCATTGCTTTCTTTGTTATAACTCCTCCTTTGGTCATTATTTTTTAAATAGTTTATTTAAAAACACAGAGCATAGTTCTTTTGGACATTGTCTTTGAGATTTTTGACAAATAATGAACTAAATGCAGTCTTGTCATTTAGTTTAATTGTGTAACATGCGTTGAAGCTGTTTATTAAAGTGACAGTGAAGCCTGCCTGAATTCTGTTGCTGACTGACAAAGAGCAGTTACAGGGCTGTATTTTTTACCTGTGCTAATTTACACCATCTTTCTTCCTTTCTTTTTTCTTTTCAAAGGGTGGCTATTTTCCTGAACATGTTAAATGCATGACCAGTTTGAGATGGCTGAAGCTGAACCGGACAGGACTCTGCTACTTACCAGAGGAACTAGCTTCTCTTCAGAAACTGGTAAAGCATCAAGTTGGATTTTCTATTTGATTTGTAATTTGAATACAGTGTGTACCAGTATTCTTTATTAATGTTTTTTTCCCCTCGGTCGCAGTCTCAAGCAATGTCTCCTTTGAGGGCTACTGTCAATATTGCTTTTCCATGGATAGGTGCAATGTGGGTAGCACCCTCGCCTCTGAGTCAGAAGGTTGTGGGTACAAGCCCCACTCCAGAGACTTGAGCTCAAAATCGAGGCCAACATTTGAGTGCAGTGCAAATCCATTGGCAGGATAGGTGCACCAACGTCAGTGTTCTCGCTCAGGCCAACATCCCCAGCATTGAAGCTTTGACCACGCTTGATCAGCTCCGATGGATGGGTCACATCGTCCGCTTGCCCGATACGAGACTCCTAAAACAAGCGCTCTACTCGGAGCTCTGACACGGCAAGAGAGCCCCAAGTGGGCAGAGGAAACGCTTCAAGGACACCCTCAAAGCCTCCTTGAAAAAATGCAACATCCCCACCGACACCTGGGAATCCCTGGCCCAAGACCGCACAAAGTGGAGGAGAAGCATCCGGGAAGGCGCCGAATACCTTGAGTCTCTTCGCCGGGAGCAAGCGCAAACAGCGGAAGGAGCGCACATCAACCCAAGCACCCCACCCACCCGCCGTCTGCCCCACCTGTGACAGAGACTAGGTCCTGCATTGGACTCATCAGTCACCTGAGAACTCATTTTTAATGTGGAAGCAAGTCCTCTTCGGTTCTGAGGGACTGCCTAAGAAGAAGAAGAAGAAGCAGCGCTGAGGGAGTGCTGCATTGTCGGAGGTGCCGTTTTTCAGATGAGATGTTAAACTGAGGCCCCGTCTGCTTTCTCAGGTGGACGTAAAAGATCCCATGGCACTATTTTGACGAAGAGCAGGGGAGTTCTCCCTGGTGTCATGGCCAATATTATCCCTCAATCAACATAATTAAAAACAGATTATCTGGTCATTATCACACCGCTGTCTGTGCGCAAATTGCCTGCCGCGCTTCCTGCATTACAACAGGGACTACACTTCAAAAAGTACTTCATTGGCTGTAAAGTGCTTTGAGACGTCCTGAGGTAATAAAAGGTGCTATATAAATGTTAGGCTTTCTTTTTTTCAGAGGCACATGGAGCTGTATATCTGCTTGGGATTTCAGGTGCAAGGGAGGTGATTGCAACCGAGTACCAATCTGTGTAATGCAGCGAATAGCACTCCATGTTAAACTGGGCAGCGGAGAGCGAAAGACTTTGTCATACTGCAATTGGCATCAGTGAACTAGGGAGGAAATCAGCCAGGGTTTCTGCTCCTGATCGCTATCCCATGGCCACTCTGCTAGAAACTGTTTGTCTGGGGGCAGGATCAAGCTCAGTGTGGTGCTTTTCATGGTCTAGCAGCCTTCTGACTCTGTCTAGGTTTATACGTGAAGGATGGCCTCTTGAGTAGGGTAAAGGAAGCTGTGAACACCAATGGAACTCCACTCGAGACTGAGTTACCTCCATCAGGAGGTGCTGGTGTATTAGGAGGAAATTGTTCCTTTCGTTAGATCCTTGACCTGTACAGCAAGTTAGCTCATATTAGTCATTGTGGTAGAAAATTATTGTTTGATACTTGAGCTCAGAGTTTGAGATCCTGTTTAAGGTAAATTATAAAGTGGGAGATAGGCACTTATGAGGAACAGGTTCTGTTTTCAAAACTGTTCCCTCATCTGTGTCACAATTTATAAAGTGTACATAAAATTCATTATAGAAAAATGATTTACTCTGCTCTAACTAATGCTTTTGGTTTTATTGCAGGAGCACTTGTCAGTAAGTCACAACAGCCTGACGACACTTCATGGGGAGCTCTCTAGCCTGCCGTGCCTGCGGGTGAGTAATTAATAAAGCAAAGAATTCCAGAAAGGACCGTGGGAACTGTAATTGCAACAGTTCTACTGCTAATGAGCTGTAAAATCATTAAAAAAATTAAAATCAAACTTTTTGAGAGGATCGTGCCTTAATGGTGGGTGTCTCCTTCACATTTCCTGCCTCTGACCTAATTTCCAAACCCCTCTGATGCCTATTCTTCAGTGGGCTCAATATCACAATTTTACTTTGTACCTGATCCTGGGGATCACCAGATTGCCTTGCTTCATCTTCTGAACCTTATAAAATGAAGGTTTCATGGCTATAAATATGATTGGTTTTATTTAGAAGGCATGCATGTCATACAGTTCATGAAAGAAACTGATATGGAATTCAAATGGCTTTCAAAGTAGACTCTTAATTCTGTGAAATATCCGAGACACCAGGCTTACAGCATGTTGCCGTGTTTGTTGTACTGTTTTTCTTGTCCAATTTAAAATATTTTTCCCACATTATCTGGGAATAGGAATTGTGTGTAATGTACTCTGTGCTCTCTACAGGCCATTGTTGCTCGAGCTAATAACCTGAAGAATTCTGGTGTTCCTGATGACATTTTCCAGCTGGATGATCTCTCTGTGCTGGTATGTTGACCGAAAGGGTTTGTTACAGGCCAGTCATTGTATGCACTGTGGGGGGAATCTGTTGTGGATAAAAGAACCATCTGGCTTGTGCAGTCAGGTTAATTTAACAATATTTGATACATAACCAACATAGAGAAAACGTTAGTACATTGATGGTGCACCAACTCTTTCTGGATGTCTTTAGCATGCTTTGCAAATGTGATTGAGTATTAATAAATGTGCCAGAAACATCTAGTCCCACCTGTCAGACTCACGATGGGTCTGATTTTGTGGGAGGTGAAGTCCTCCAATATTTAACCCGTGGCCTTCCTTGTGCGTGAACCGAGACTGTGAGCATTGGCAGGCTTTTCCAGGTCAGCATTAACTTTGGTTACTTTATTTTTTTTCGTTCCTTTCTCTCTGGGAACTTGGCCTCTGCTCAGCATGTACCCAGGGTGGGAGGTGAGAGATTGGAAGCTCTGCTGTTGGTAGGCTTCAAACTTAACGTGCCACTTCCATGACACTTAATATTGGATCCAAGGCGTGAAGCTGGAGAAACAATTGATGCTATGAATATGCTGCACCTACAGCATACTTAAACATCTGATGATGTATTTGTTAAATAGGAACATGTTAGTGAAATGTAGTGACAGGGCAGTGCGTTGTTCTCGTTAACCTCTTCCCCCCACCCCCCCATTCTCTTCTCTTTAACTTGCTGTATTTGTTTGGGATGTATGATCTGTGCATATAAACACTGAAAAAATATATGTTCAGTGCAAAAACATGACAATCGCAGTGCCAACTAAAGACATCAGTTTTTGAGAGAGGATTTTTTTCAAACAAAATCAAACTGCTGTTTTAAGAATATATTTGTTACTTTGTTTAGTTAGGTTGATGCACAATTTGTGTTTCAGGACCTCAGCTATAATCAGCTGACTGAAATTCCGAGAGAGCTGGAGAATGCTAAAAACATGCTGGTGCTTAATTTGAGCCATAACAGGTAGGCAGGGGTGTCATGATAAACACATTTGTGGTGGGAATTTTTTATTAACTGTGTTGCATTTTTACTGGGGGTTTCCTGTCTTTTGTGGAACCATTAATAACCAGTAGTTATAAAAGCAGAGAACACTGAAGACGCACAGCAGGAGAGACAGAAAAAGTAAATTAAATCTAAGTCAGTATTTTAAGAACATAATACTGTAAATAGGAGTAGGAATAGGCCACTTGGCCCCTCGAGCCTGCTCTGCCATTCAATAAGATCATGGCTGATCTTGGGCTCAAAGCCACTTCCCTGCCCGCTCCCCATAACCCTTCACTCCCTTATCTTGCAAAAATCTGTCTATCTCCACCTTAAATGTATTTAATGACCCAGCCTCCACAGCTCTCTGGGGCAGAGAATTCCACAGATTTACGACCCTCTGAGAGAAGAAATTCCTCCTCATCTCAGTTCTAAAAGGGTGACCCTTTATTCTGAAACTATGCCTCCGAGTTCTAGATTTCCCCACGAGGGGTAACATCCTCTGTGCGTCTACCTTGTTGAGCCCCCTCAGTATCTTATATGTTTCAATAAGATCACCTCTCATTCTTCTAAATGCCAATGAGTATAGGCTCAACCTTTCTTCATAAGTCAACCCCCTCATCTCTGGAATTAACCTAGTGAATCATCTCTGAACTGCCTCCAATGCAAGTATATCCTTCCTTTTAATAAGGAGACCAAAACTGTACGCAGTACTCAAGGTGTGGTCTCACCAATACCCTGTACAGTTGTAGCAGGACTTCCCTGCTTTTATACTCCAACCCCCTTGCAATAAATGCCAACATTCCATTTGCCTCTTTGATTACTTGCTGTACCTGAATGCTAACTTTTTGTGTTTCAATCACAAGGACCCTCCAGGTCCCTCTGAACTGTAGCATTTTGTAAAATCTCTCCATTTAAATAATTTGCTTTTTTATTTTTCCTGCCAAAGTGGATAACCTTGCACTTTCCCACATTATACTCCATCTGCCAAATGTTTGCCCACTCACTTAGCCTGTCTATATCCCTTTGCAGATTCTTTGAGTCCTCTGCACAACTTGCTTTCCCACCCATCTTTGTATCATCTGCAAACTTGGCTACATTACACTCGATCCCTTCATCCAAGTCATTAATGTTTTGTGTGAGAACTGAAACTGTCAGGCTGGAGAAATGCCTTTTTCATATCCAGCAATGTGTGCTCGCCTTGTGGCTGTTGTACTCGGGGGTTATTATGTCTTCAGAGCTGCAGCAAAGCTTTTAACAAATAACAGGCTGGAGCGAACAATAGTTTTACCTGTATTCCCCCATTCCCTGAGGTGGTGAGGGTGAGTGACACTCGCGGGCTGCTACTGCTCTGCTTTCAGTCAGCAGGACGGGGTGTGGGTGCGTTTTTTCCTTTTCTCCCTTCTTTGCCTCTGCCCTTCCTCCTTTTGCTCTTTTCTCAAAGTTTGGGTGATGGAGGCAGACTCAATCACGGCTTTCAAAAGGGAGTTGGATAAGTACCTGAAGGCAAAAAATTTGCAGGGCTACGGGGAAAGGGTGGGGGAGTGGGACTAGCTGAAGAGCTCTTGCAGAGAGCCGGCACGGGCTCAACGGGCCGAATGGCCGCCTTCCGTGCTGTAGTTCACTGTATGGAGAACTGAAGAAACAAACTTGTATCATGGATTTGTAGGGGTCAATATCATCAGTTTAACATACAGATAGTTAGCTGGCTATCATTAGATTTTTTTTTGTGTGTTTGTACAAGACTCTCACTAATTTCTCTCTCTCCCTGTTCTCCTTGCCCCGCACAATCTCCAGGAGCTGAGGTGCTTACTCCCTGGATTTTGCTAGTGATGTTCTGAAGCTGGCTGCTTGCAGTTATAGGCCTCAGTGTGATTCTCCCTTCAATTCTTCCCTTACATCCAGCAGGGAAAGATCCAAACTCCTGCTCGATCGAGGCTGCCCTACACATACAATATAGATCAGTAACAGTAGCATGTGGGGGTACGAGGGCTGGAACCCATGTCCCACCGTGTCCTGATGACATGTCACTGCCAGAACATGGCACATCACTGCAATGCTTGTCTTCCTTTCCCTGTACTTGGTTATTCTATATGCTGCTATTCCCACTTCTAATGCCTTGTTTTTCTTTGCAGTATAGACAACATCCCAAACCAACTGTTTATAAATCTGACCGATCTGCTGTACCTGGACCTGAGCGATAATAAACTGGAGAGTCTGCCTCCTCAGATGAGGCGCCTGGTTCATCTCCAGACACTGATTCTGAATAACAATCCACTCATGCATGCTCAACTGCGGTAAGGGACAACCAGCAGGAAATCTCTCTCGCTGCTTAATTGCACAGTGTCAAATAATCAAGAGTGACAAAGTATGATGAATGAGTCAGATGGACTAATGGGTACATTAGCAGAGGTGAAAACCCTGGAATCATTTCGGAAAGCGTTAGGTGCTGTGATGAGGGTTGGGGTCTTTCTGGATAGTGAGCTAAAATAGGCTGAATGGCCTTTCTCATTTGTATCCTGTTAATGAATGGCGATCACAGAATGCACTGAACAGTGTGGTACTGACTTGGACCAGCAAGATCCCTGGTTTGATTTTCCCCTGAGGCGCCATGATGGAATAGTGACTGTAGTTTAAAACTCTGACCACTTGGTGTACTGCGATCTAGTTTTGAAGAGTTGGGTATGGTTCACTTTGATTTTGTGTAGTAACCTCTGGAGCTAGGAGGCCTTGCTTGAATTGTCTAATTCACTGTACTAATCTGTTACAGGCAGCTTCCTGCAATGACTGCTCTACAGACGTTGCATCTCCGGAATACACAGCGCACACAGAGCAACCTGCCGACCAGCTTGGAGGGCCTGTCCAGTTTGCTAGGTAAGCTGAGTCCTTTCTGTTAAACTCTGCTGTTTCTACAAGTTTCAGTAAACCCGTTTAGAAATAAATTGTCTCTTCGCATAAATTCATGTCCTTGTTCACAAAATCTTCCACACCTCTGCAATTTTCTATAGCCCTATGTTTCAGTCTCCGTCTTATCATCCTCCCACCCCCCCCACCACCCCCAACCCAGATGGGAAAGTGCTAGGCTTTTTCTTCATACAGTTGAGACTGCCCAGTGTATTTATAATGTATTCTATTCAGTTGTGGTAAACCAAGATTAACGTGGTACCACTTCCTGGGTGAGTCTGTGACAGTGTCTCACACAGTTGTCTGGTTGTAGTCCTAGGAACACAGGAACAGGAGGAGGCCATTGAGCCGCTTGAGCCTGTTCCGCCATTCAATGAGCTCATGGCTGATCTGCGACCTAACTCCATATACCCACCTTTGGCCCATATCCTTTAATACCTTTCGTTAACAAAAAGCTATCGATCTCCGATTTAAAATTAACAATTGATCTAGCATCAATTGCCGTTTGCGGAAGAGAGTTCCAAACTTCTACCACCCTTTGTGTGTACAAGTGTTTCCTAATTTCACTCTTGAAAGGTCTGGCTTTAATTTTTAGACTAGTCCTAGAATCCCCAACCACTGGAAATAGTTCCCCTTAATATCTTGAAAACTTCGATCAGATCACCCCTTAACGTTCTAAATTCTAGGGAATACAACCCTAATTTGTGTAATCTCTCCTCGTAACTTAACCCTTGAAGTCTGGGTATCATTCTGGTAAACCTACACTGCACTCCCTCCAAGGCCAATATATCCTTCCTAAGCTGTGGTGCCCAGAACTGCCCACAGTACTCCAGGTGTGGTCTAACCAGAGTTTTGTGTAGCTGCAGAATAACTTCTACCCCCTTATATTCTAGTCCTCTAGATATAAAGGCCAGTATTCCATTAGCCTTTTTGATTTATTTTCTGTACCTGTTCATGACAATTTAATGATCTATGTACCTGGACCCCCAAGTCTCTTTGGACCTCCACTGTTTATAGCTTTTCGCCATTTAGAAAGTACCCTGTTCTATCCTTTTTAGGTCCAAAGTGGACGACCTCACATTTGCCTACATTGAAATCCATTTGCCACAGTTTTGCCCATTCATTTAATCTGTCATTTTATGCTTTCATCTGCAATGCCTACCATGCCACCTATCATTGTGTCATCGGCAAATTTAGATATATGACTTTCTATGCCATCATCTAAGTCGGTAATAAATACTGTGAATCGTTGAGGCCCCAACACAGATCCCTGCGGGACACCACTAGTCACATCCTGCCAATTTGAGTACCTACCCATTATCCCTACTGCCTGTCTCCAATTTCCTAACCAGGTCAATAATTTGCCCTCAATTCCGTGGGCTTCTACCTTAGTTAATAGTCTCTTATGTGGGACTTTATCAAATGCCTTCTGGAAGTCCATATAAATAACATCCATAGACATTCCCCTGTCCACTACTTTAGTCACCTCCTCAAAAAATTCAATCAGGTTTGTCAGGCATGACCTGCCTTTCACAAATCCATGCTGGCTCTCTCTGATCAACTGAAAATTTTCGAGGTGTTCAGTCACCCTATCCTTAATTATAGACTCTAGCAATTTCCTGACAACAGTTGTTAGGCTAACTGGTCTATAATTCCCTGGTTTCCCCCTCTCACCATTCTTAAATAGCAGAGTGACATGTGCAATTTTCCAATCTAAAGGAACGGTTCCTGAATCGAGAGAACTTTGGAAGATTATAGTTCGGGCATCTGCAATGTGCTCACCTACTTCCTTTAAAACCCTGGGATGGAAACCATCTGGTCCTGGGGATTTGTCACTCTTTAGTGCCATTATTTTCTTCATTACTGTTATTTTACTTGCATTAATTTTATTGAGTCCCTGTCCCTGATTCAATATTGGGTTCCTTGAGATTTCCGGCATGCTATCCTCTTCCTCTACTGTAAATACTGACGCAAAGTAATTATTCAACATGTCCGCCATTTCCTTATTATCATTGACAATATCACTGCTTTCAGTTTTTAAGAGGCCAATATTGCTCCTGACTACCCTCTTTTTCCTAATATAATTGTAAAAATTCTGTGTTGATTTTGATATCCCTTGCGAGTTTCTTTTCATACTCCCTTTTTGTTGCTCTTACTATCTGTTTTGTGACCCTTTGCTGTTCTTTGTATCTTTCCCGTTCACCAGGATCTGTGCTAATTTTTGTATGCTTTTTCTTTTAGTTTTATGCTGTCCCTTCCATCTTTAGTTGTCTATGGCTGTTTTTTGGCAAGGAGAGCTCTTGCCCCTCAGGGGTATAAACTGGTTCTGTATCACATTAAATTATTTTTTGAACATCTCCCACTGATCATCTGTTGTTTTACCCATTAACAGATTTGCCCAGTTTACTGTGGACAGTCTCTGCCTCATCCCGTTGGAAGTCAGCCTCACCCAAATCTAGAATCTTAGTTGTTTCCCGTTTCTCCCTTCAAACGCTACGTTGAACTCGATCATGTTATGATCGCTATTGGATAAATGGTCACGCACAGTTAGGCTGTTAACTAAATCTGGCTCATTATTCATTACTAAATCTAATATGGCATGCCCCGTTGTTGCCTCTAGGACATATTGTTGTAGAAAACTATCCCGGACGCACTCAAGAAATTCACTACCTTTCTGACTGGTGCTAGTCTGCTTATCCCAATCTATATGAAAGTTAAAAATCCCCCATTAAAGCCACTCTGCCTTTGCTGATGAATGAACCCGAGTTTACCCATCTCCCTCTCTGTCCCACCCCAGCAATAAAAAACTAGCTAATAAACTGTTTCCTTAAATCCCACTGTGGCGAATGACAGTGGTGTTTTGAACTCGCCCTGCTTACATTACAGAGCACCAGTAGCAACATTGAAGCAACTAGGCTTGGGCTGGATATATCCATGTTCTCATGGCCAGAGTATAATGTCAGCCAGGGCCACTGGTGATGGTAGCGATGTTTGGTGCTGGTGATACTTTGCTCCCAGAGACGGGATGCAAAAGGTCATCCCAAGATGGGCCTTGGTGCCTTGTTTATATTATAGAGACAGCTCTGTACCATGAACAGGATATTCTAGAAATGGTGTTGGGGTCAGACTTTCAAATATGAACTGAATATCCAGGCGAGAGTGTGCAAGTTCGCTGGGTGATAAAACTTTACCCATTGGTATAAATTTGTATGATTAAAATCATTAAGCCATTTTAGTTCATTATCAGTGACCTATTTTTGCTGAAACCATAAATACCTAGCTGTCGACCTGACCTGTAAACCCTGATCATTCCAGCAGGGTTAAATAAACGGGTTAACTTCTCAAATCTCAAAAAAGCTTTGTTGCTTGTTTCCCAGACGTGGACTTGTCCTGTAATGACCTCAGCCGGGTGCCTGAGTGCTTGTATACCCTCTCGTCTCTTCGCCGGCTGAACCTCAGTACCAACCAGATCTCCGAGCTCTCTCTCTGCATCGATCAGTGGACGCAACTGGAAACGCTGAATCTGTCCCGCAACCAGCTGACCTCTCTTCCTGTATGAATGTTATTTTCAGTATTGTTTTTATTTTAACGTAGCCCATGTCTTTTGTTTTGGCAGTTTATATGGAAAGATAACCCCAGTTATTATTGTGGGTGGTGTGAAAGGTTGCTTATTTTTATGGTCTTGTTCCTGCTTCATTGCTGCCGACTTCATTTGAGAAGTTGGATGTAAGGTTTGCAATCCCAGGGACCCTTGGCCATTTTAACAGCCTAAGAATCCTGGGCTTTGGCCAGATAATATCGCAGGAAGCATGATCATAAATCAGCTGGGACATACATATCTGCCAAGGACAGGGTTTACATTGAATTTGTTGTCAGCCTAATGCACCTAAAATGGGAATCAAATATTGAAGATTCAGGTTTAACCCTATCTTCTGTAGAATGAAAGAAGTTCTTCCTTGGGTCAGGCCCCTTCTGTAAGGAAAGATGAGATTAGTGGAGTAGAGTACTGATTGAGCCATGTCTAGGATAATGTAATGTTATGTTGGTAAGCCACTTGCTGTCAAGGTTACTCCCCACAATGGGCAGTCTTGTGATGTTTGTGGTTTCGTGCTCCTTTGGGTAATGTGCTTGCACAGCATGTGTTCACCTTTTGGTCCCATTGGAATAGCCATCACTCATGTCATTCCTGCAACCCTGATCTCTGCCTGGAATTCTGAGATCCTGATGGGCATCTGGGATTGCTTTCCCTATTTGGACGGACTGGGTTGTGGCTATTTTGTCTGTTGTTGGTGTGACTAGCAGGAGGTACACTTCAGATTTCTAATGGATCACCCGATCTGAGATCATCCAACTCAGCACAGCAGAAAACTAAAATTAATGTACTGGAATATGGGTACCGGAAGTGTGTTAACATCTACCAAAATCTAGTAACGGGATGAAGTATAATGGCACTGGTGTTGTCCTGAATTCCCTGGTGCTGGTAAATGCGAGACCACCACCGCATAATGGACTCATGGTGAGAGACATAGACTATGCCTCTCTGCTGTGCAATGGTGAGTGTCCTCTCTGCACTGGTCTAGCCCACACATTTTCAAAATGATGTTTAAACCTATAGCTTGTTTTGTTTTGTCGTTGTATATACGTGGTTTCATTATAGAGTGAGGGAAAACCAAGATCAACAATTGAGTTTGGGGTCAGTTTGACTTCCCTTTGTGTAAAAAGAAGCACTTTAACTGCATGGTGCCGTCCATTGATACATGCGTGTGGATTCAGCAGCAGGAACCATTCTGTTAATGGGGGTACCACAGCACTAGCCCTAGTTGCCAAATATAAATTAGTGCATCTTTAAGTGGTTGCATTAACCATCTCTAATCTAGCTGGTGCTACATCTCTTAACCTGTGTCAGGCTCACAGTCTACTAAATACATCTTTCTTATTGCATGTGCAGGAAATATGGGTCAAAACTCAAGTTGGTGGAAATGTGCAGCCCAATTCCCTTATCGTTATCTGCTTGAAATCTGAGGCTTATGTCTTGAGAAGAAAGTCTTGTCAAAGCATTGCAGGATAGCATTTGATAATGTGCGGGTTAGGTTGATTTGGCTATGATAAATTGACCCTTAGTGTTAGGGGCGTATTAAATATGTGGGGTAATGGGGATAGGATGGGATATGTTAGGGGGAATTAAATACGTGGGGTTACGGGGGTAGGGTGGGATATGTGTACTGTGGGGATTAAAGAAGGGACAGGGTACTGGATTTGGATGATCAGCCATGATCGTATTGAATGGTGGAGCAGGCTCGACGGGCCGAATGGCCTACTCCTGCTCCTAGATTCTATGTTTCTATAAGGTGCCACATAAAAGGTTATTACACAAGATAAGGGCTCATGGGGTTGGGGGTAATATAGTAGCATGGATAGAGGATTGGTTAACGGACAGGAAACAGAGAGTAGGGACAAACTGATCTTTTTCAGGTTGGCAGGCTGTAACTAGTGGGGTGCCGCAAGGATCTGTGCTGGGGCCTCAGCTATTTAAAATCTATATTAATGACCTAGATGAAGGGACCGAGTGTAATGTATCTAAGTTTGCTGATGATACAAAGCTAGGTGGGACAGTAAGCTGTGAGGAGAATAGAGAGTCTGCAAAGGGATATAGATAGACTCAGTGAGTGGGCATAAGGTGGCAGATGGAGTATAATGTAGGGAAATGTGAGGTTATTCACTTTGGTAGCAAGAATAGAAAAACAGTATTTTTTAAATGAAGAACTTTTAAATGTTGGTGTTCAGAGAGATTTGGGTGTCCTCGTGCAAGAAACACAGAAAGCCAGCATGCAGGTACAGCAAGCAATAAGGAAGGCAAATGGCATGTTGGCCTTTATTGCAAGGGGGTTGGGGTATAAGAGTAAGGAAGTCTTGCTACAATTGTACAGGGCCTTGGTGAGACCACACCTGGAGTACTGTGCACAGTTTTGGTCTCCTTATCTAAGGAAGGATATACTTGCCTTGGAGGGGTACAACGAAGGTTCACTCGATTGATTCCTGGGATGAGAGGGCTGTCCTATGATGAGAGATTGTGTAGAATGGGTGTTATACTCTCGAGTTTAGAAGAATGAGAGGTGATCTCATTGAATCATACAAGATTCTGAAGGGGATTGACAGGGTAGATGCTGAGAGGTTGTTCCCCTGGCTGAAACTAGGGGGCATAGTCTCAGGATAAGGGGTTGGCCATTTAAGACTGAGATGAGGAGGAATTTCTTCACTCAGAGGGTTGTGAATCTTTGGAATTCTCTGCCCCAGAGGGCTGTGAATGCTGAGTCTTTGAGTATATTCAAGGCTGAGATCGATAGATTTTTGGACTCATGGGGAATCAAGGGATATGGAGATCGGGCGGGAAAGTGGGGTTGAGGTCGATGATCAGCCATGATTTTATTGAATGGCGGAGCAGGCTCAAGGGGCCGTATGGCCGACTCGTGCTCCTATTTCTTATGTTCTATGTTCTTTTTGGAGCAGGAATAAGCCACTCAGCCCCTTGAGCCTGTTCTGCCATTCTATTAGATCATGGTTGATCTGTACCTCAACTCCATTTACCCACCTTTGTTCCATATCCCATGATACTCTTGCCTAATAAAAATCTATCTGTCTCAGTGTAGAAATTTTCAATTGGCCCCCAGCATCCATGGCATTTTGGGGGAGAGTGTTCCAGATTTCCCCTACCCTTTGTATGAAAATGTGCTTCCTGATTTCACTCTTAAATGACCTAGCTCTAATTTTAAGATGTGTTCTCTTGTTCTAGATTCCTCCACCAGAGGAAATAGCTTCTCTGTATCTAGTCTATCAAATCCTTCAATCATCATTAGCACCTCAATTAAATCACTCCTCCACTGTCTAAACTCAAGGGAACGAGCCAAGTTTATGCAACCTGTCCTCGTAATTTAACCCTTTATTATTCTGGTGAATCTGCGTTGTACCCCCTTTAAGGCCAATATATCTTTCCTGAGGTGCGGTGCCCAAAACTGAACGCAGTGCTCCAGATGGGGTCTGACCAAGACTCTGTACAACTGAAGCATTACATCCTCCCCTTTGTATTCCAGGCCCCTTGAGATGAAGGCTAACATTCCATTAGCTGTTTTGATTACTGTGCAAAAAAGAGCTGATGGTGATGAAATTAAAGTGATTGCATAAATGCATCAGAGTGAAATGAATGTGATCGGTCCAAAGCAACTAATTATATGTACTAAAGGTGACAAATGGTGATTAAAATGTAAGTTTGCAGTCTGTACAGCTCCAAAACTGAGTGTATCCTTTTCCTCTTCAGTCGGCCATCTGCAAGCTGATAAAACTAAAGAAGTTGTATTTGAATTCGAACAAGCTGGACTTCGATGGGATCCCGTCAGGCATTGGGAAACTGGCGAGTTTAGAGGAATTTATGGCAGCCAATAATAACCTTGAGCTCGTCCCAGAGAGTTTATGCAGGTACGAGCTCTGTTCTTTGTTCAGGTTCTGCTTTCAATTAAATGCCCACATGTCACCCTAGCTGACATGTCTTCAAGGAACTGAGTCATGCTGGGGTATAGTTCCATTTGGGGAGGAGGGAATAAAGGGTTTGTAGCACTTTGGTTTCTTTCTCAAGTGACCATTCTTCATGCCTTGTAGGGCACAACAGCCAAGCTTGATCCTGGCCCCACCTGATGTCCACATGTCCAAGCTTGATCCTGGCCCCACCTGATGTCCAGCAGAAGCCACTGGATGGCACTCAGGAGTGTCTACCTGCTTTGCTGATTTTTCTTTCCCCCTCTCTAGCCTGGAGCTGCCCCTCCTGCTACCCGGCTTGGCTAACTGAGTGCAGACCAGGGATTGAGCCTGGGGCAAATCTACAAACTGAGCCATTGCAAGAATTTTTCTTCTGCCCTTTAAAAGTGAAAATTTTAACATAGATTTCTGATTGCAGATGTGGAAAATTGAAGAAGCTGGTCCTTAATAAAAACCGTCTGGTCACTCTGCCTGAAGCCATCCATTTCCTTACAGATCTAGAGGTAAGCGTAATTCCAACACAATTTTTATTGAAATTCTTGTAGAAATGTCTAAACTTTGGTAACAGAATCCCCACAATGCAAATAGAGGCCATTTCGGCCCATCGAGCCTGCACCGACACATATCCCACCCTATCCCCGTAACCCCACGTATTTAATCCCCCCTAACACTAAGGGTCAATTTATCATAGCCAAATCAACCTAACCCGCACATCTTTGGACTGTGGGAGGAAACCGGAGCACCCGGAGGAAACCCACGCAGACACGGGGAGAATGTGCAAACTCCACACAGACAGTCACCCGTGGCCGGATTCGAACCCGGGTCCCTGGCGCTGTGAGGCAACAGTGCTAACCACTATGCCACCGTGTTGCCCACTGTAACGCACTGTAATACTCGGCCAGTGGAGCTACCTATATCTTAATTATATGTGATGGCAAAGGTAGTATTAGAATTGTTGGGCAGCTCAGGTTTCAGAACAGTGTATGGTTGGTAAAGTGTTCCCTGGTTGGTTAGGAGCGTGACAGAGCTGTCTGTTTTGAGTTGAACTATCTCCCTCTGAGTCTGAAGCTTATGAGTCCAAGCCTCACTGCAGGACCTGAGCGGATAATCTAGGCTGACACTCCAGTGCAGTACTGAGCGAGTTGTAGGAGATGCAGACCTTTGACTGAAGCTCTGCCTTCCTGTAATTGTGGTTCTGGTAGACGTTAAAATATCCAGAGGCACCATTTGAAGAGGAGCAAGGAGTGTTCTCAGTGGCCTAGCCAACATGTTTCCCTCAAGCAACACTGCCAGAAAAATCCTGCCAAAAACATCCTAACTGGCCAGTCTTCCAATTGCTGTTTGTGGACTCTTGCTCTACACAAATTGGTTACTGTATTTCCCAGCATAAGTCACCCCACCTCAAAGTAACTCACTCTATGGGAAGCCCTTGGGATGTTCTGAGACATGTGATGGGGCTCGACATAAATGCACATCTTTCTTTTTCCAATTGAATCTGAAGACTAGGACTCCAATGCAGTTGTCCAATGGGATATTTTCCATCCAGACTTTTGACTCGCTGTCAAGTTCGAGGTTGTAGAATGTCCTGTTTGTGGTGTTTTTCTCAGAGATGGGGCTGTTGCTTTGCAAATCTGTACCAGTAACTTTCTCCGTACAACACCATGTCCCAGAGAGATTGTGGCCAATTGTAGTGTTCACATCATTATGCCAAGAATTGATCAATCTGGGCCATAGTTAGAAGACTCCTAGAGCTAGTTTTAGGTTGGGGAAGTGTTTGCTTGTTTTCAACTCTTCTGTCAGAAATGATGTAGATGTATTTGGAGGAGAAATGAGACAAAGAGTAACAAGTGTAAAGGGAATGGATTATGAGGAAACATTACAGAAACTTAAGCTTTTTGCTGTTGAAAGTAGGCGATAAGGCAATAACTGGGATTAACTTCAAAGTAAGCCAGGATAGAGGACTAGAAGACATGAATGGAAATTAATAAAAAATAAATTTAGAAAAGTTATCTGCGCAGAGCGGAATTAAACGGAGTGCACTTAAACAGTGTGTTTCATTTGGAAGGAGTGGGAATTTCTGATAAGTATTGGGTAAGTAGAAGCTACAAATAGTGAAATTTAGTTTAACATTTTGATTAAACCTAGAACTTTAAAAACTGTGGTTAACATAAACTGTCTGCCAGTGGCAGTTAACTGTCAGTCAGCTGTAAGTGTTTGTCTTGAATAGGCGCTAATCACAGGGAGCAGGGGAGCTGATTCAACATTTGTAAATTGGGTGAGGCTCCTAGAGTATGAAAGTAAACAGTTCTGCAGAGCACAGAGCGGAATTAAACGGAGTGCACTTAAACAGAGTTTAAACATTCGGGAATTTGGAAAGAATGGGAATTTGGAGAAGAAGGGGATGTAGTTGCTGCTTTTTGCCTGCACTACTTGTAGTGCTTTGTGTTACAGGTAGATAGTTAGTTTCATTACCCATAACTTAATCTAGATCAAAAGTGAGAAGTCGCACAACACCAGGTTATAGTCCAACAGTTTTATTTGAAATCACAAGCTTTCGGAGCGGCTGCTCCTTCGTCAGGTGAAGTGAAGGAATACAAAATCGACAAAGCATATATAGATAGAGAACAATGCATGTGTAACTTACAATGGCAGACGACTACATTTAATCCTCCTGACTGTTTATCTGCCGAGGTGTGACAAAAGGCAATCAGGTCAGCCAGGAAGGCACCACATCAAAGACATAGCAAGATACAACTGAGACAATGAGGTGGGGTTACAGGGGGTCTAATGTGTCAAAAGCTGCAGTCAGGTATGGAAAACGATAAACTTTAAAATGTTTACTTTTTTACTGGGAATCACATCTGTGAACAAGCTAACGACGACTCGAGTCTGGATGACTCTACGTCATGTATCGTGACATAAACCCAAGATCCCGGTTGAGGCCGTCCTCATGAGTGCGGAACTTGGCTATCAGTTTCTGCTCGATGATTTTGCGTTGTCGTGTGTCTCTAAGGCCGCCTTGGAGAACGCTTACCCGCAGATCCGAGGCTGAATGTCCTTGACTGCTGAAGTGTTCCCCGACTGGGAGGTAACAATCCTGCCTGGCGATTGTTGCGCGGTGTCCATTCATACGTTGTCTCAGTGTCTGCATGGTCTCGCCGATGTACCATGCCGCGGTGCATTCTTTCCTGCAACGTATGAGGTAGACAACGTTGGCCGAGTCACATGAGTATGTACCATGTACCTGGTGGGTAGTGTCCTCACGTGTGATGATGGTATCTGTGTTGATGATCTGGCATGTCTTGCAGAGGTTGCCGTGGCAGGGTTGTGTGGTGTCGTGGTCGCTGCTATCCTGAAAGCTGGGTAATTTGCTGCGAACGATGGTACTTCTGAGGTTAGGCGGCTGTTTGAAGGCAAGTAGTGGAGGCGTGCGGATGGCCTTAGCGAGGTGTTCGTCGTCATCGATGACATGTTGAAGGCTGCGAAGAACATGGCGTAGTTTCTCCGCTCCGGGAAAGTACTGGACGACGTAGGGTACGCTGTTGGTTGTGTCCCGTGTTTGCCTTCTGAGGAGGTCTATGCGATTTTTCGCTGTGGCCCGTCGGAACTGTCGATCGATGAGTCGAGCGTCATATTCCGTTCTTACGAGGGCGTTTTTCAGCGTCCGTAGGTGTCCATCGCGTTCCTCCTCATCTGAGCAGATCCTGTGTATTCGCAGGGCTTGTCCATAGGGGATGGCTTCTTTAACGTGGTTAGGGTGGAAGCTGGAGAAGTGGAGCATCGTGAGGTTGTCTGTGGGCTTGCGGTAGAGTGAAGTGCTGAGGTGTCCGTCTTTGATGGAGATTCGTGTGTCCAGGAATGAAACCGATTCTGAGGAGTAGTCCATGGTGAGTTTGATGGTGGGATGGAACTTGTTGATGTTATCGTGTAGTCTTTTCAGTGATCCTTCGCCATGGGTCCAAAGGAAGAAAATGTCGTCGATGTATCTGGTGTACAGCGTTGGCTGGAGGTCCTGTGCAGCGAAGAAGTCTGCTCGAACTTGTGCATGAAGATGTTGGCGTATTGGGGTGCGAATTTGGTCCCCATGGCTGTTCCGTGTGTTTGGGTAAAAAAAAGGTTGTCGAAGGTGAAGACATTGTGGTCAAGGATGAAGCGGATGAGTTGTAGGATGGCGTCTGGAGATTGGCTGTTGTTGGTGTTGAGTACTGAGGCTGTCGCAGCGATGCCGTCATCGTGGGGGATACTGGTGTAGAGTGCCGATACGTCCATCGTGGCGAGGAGTGTTCCTGGTTCAACTGGTCCGTGGCTGCTGAGTTTCTGTAAGAAGTCTGTGGTGTCGCGGCAGAAGCTGGGTCAATTAAGTAGTCAAGAAACAATACTGTAACCTAAGTTACTTAAATACAAATTTAATTAAATAGGACAAGGCTCATATAGGGATGGCAGAGCAGGCTATGTGCCTCAACTGCAGCATGTGGGAGTTTGTGGAGAGCATTGTGATCCCAGACAACCACGTTTGCAGTAAGTGACTGAATCTTGAGGAACTTGAGCTCAGAGCTTTTGAGCTGGAGTTTGAGGTGCAGATATTGCGGGGCATCAGGGAAGGGGAGAATTACCTGGACACTTGGATCCAGGAGGCAGTCACATCCCTTAGGTTATGTAGTGGTACAGGTCTGGTTAGTGGTCAGGGATAGGAGCATGTGACTGCAACTCAGGCAGGTAAGGGGACCCCATCTGGCGTGCTGGAGGAGCCTTGGCATTTGTCCTTATCCAACAGGTATGAGGTTCTTGCTGCCTGTGTGGATGAGGGATGAGCAAGCTGACCATGGCACCATGGTGCAGGAGGCCATTCAAGTGGGAGGAGTGAAAGGGAATGTAGTTGTGGTAGGGGACAGTATCGTCAGAGGGATAGATACTGTTCTTTGTAGTCATGACCGAGAGTTCCGAAGGTGCCAGGGTTAAAGACATCTCCTCGCGGCTGGAGTGGGAAGGGGAGGATCCAGTTGTCGTGGTCCATGTAGGAACCAACGACATAGGTAGAATTGGAATGAGGTTCTGCTGAGAGAGTTTGAGGAGTTGGGATCCAAATTACAAAGCAGAACCTGAAAGGTGATAATCTCTGGATTGTTACCTGAGCCACGCGCCAATTGGCATAGGGATAAAAGATTAGAAGGTTAAATGCATGGCTCAAAGAGTGGTGTGGGAGACAGGGATTTTGCTTCATGGGGCACTGGCACCAGTACTGGGGAAAGAGGGAGCTGTTCTCTTCAGACGGGCTGCACTTAAACTGGGCTGGAACCAGTGCCCTGGCGAATCAAATAACTAGGGCAGTGGGCAGTAGTCAGGGCTTTAAACTAATGAAGTGGGGGGTGAGAGGATTCAGGAAAGAGTAAATTTAAAAGCAGCAAGAGAAATGTCAAGGCTCTAGAGCAGAACAGAGTTTTGGGTAAAAATAAGCAGAGTGGGTCAGGAAGGGACAGAGAGTAACAAAGGTAATAAGGCATCAGGGAAAAATAGAAAAAGTCAAAGCTAAAGGCACTATATCTGAATGCGTGAAGCATTCACAACAAAATACTGTAGATGAATTAATAGCGGAGATAGAAATTAATAGGTTTGATCTAATAGCCATTATGGAGTCTTGGTTGCAATGTGGCCAAGGTTGGGAACTAAATATTCCAGGATACTTAACTTTTAGAAGAGATAGGCAAAATAGAAAAGGAGGAGGGGTAGCCCTGATAAAGGATGGGATAAAGACAGTAGAGAGAAAGGATTTTAGCTCTGAAAATCAAGAAGTAGAATCAGTTTGGGTAGAGTTAAGAAACAGCAAGGGGCAGAAAACACTGGTGGGAGTTGTTTATAGGCCCCCAAACAGTAGTTGTAATGTAGGGCAGAGTATAAATCAGGAAATTAGAGGCGCATGTAACAAGGGTAATACAGTAATCCTGGACTTTAATCTACATATAGTCTGGGCAAACCAAATTTGCAGTAATAGTGTGGAGGACGAATTCATGGAATGTGTGCAAGATAGTTTTCTAGATCAGTATGTTGAGGAACCAACTAGGGAACATGCTATTTTAGATCTAGAATTGTGCAACGAGAAAGGGTTAATTAATATCCTTGTAGTAAAGGGGCCGTTAGGGAAGAGTGACCATAATATGATAGAATTTTATATTAAGTTTGAAAGTGATTTAGTTAAATCTGAAACTAGGGTCTTAAATCTAAACTAAGCAAACTACGTAGGTATGAGGGGCGACTTCGCTAAGGTAGATTGGGAAACTACATTAAAAGGTATGATGGTAGAGAAGCAATGGCTAGCGTTTAAAGAATTAATACATAATTTACAACAATCCTTTTAAGGCACAAAAACCCCACAGGAAAAGTGGTCCAACTGTGGCTAACAAGAGAAGTTAAAGATAGTCTTAGATCAAAGGAAAAGGCTTATAATGTTGCCAAAAAGAGTAGTAAGCCTGAGGATTGGGAAGATTTTAGAATTCAGCAAAGGAGGACCAGGAAATTGATAAAGAAAGGGAAAATAGAATGAGAGTAAACTAGCGAGAGACATAAAAACAGACTGTCAAAGCTTCCAAAGGTATGTAAAAAGGAAAAGAAAGCGAAAGTAAATTTTGGTTCCTTACAGGCTGAGACAGGAGAAATTATAATGGGGAATAATGAAATGGCTGAGAAAGAAACAAATACTTTGTGTGTGTGTTCACGGAAGAAGATGCAAAAAACTTCTCAAATAGTGGAGAACCAAGGGTCTAGTGAGAATGAGGCACTGAAAGAAATTAGTATTAGTTAAAAAAAAAAGTACTGGAGAAATTAATGGGACTGAAAGCGGATAAATCCCCTGGTCCTGGAAAGAGGTATCTATAGAGATAGTGGATGCATTGGTTGTCATTTTCCAGAATTCCATGGATTCTAGAACGGTTCCCACGGATTGGAAGGTAGCAAATGTAACCCCACTATTTAAGAAAAGAGAGAGAGAGAAAATGGGGAACTACAGACCAGTTAGCCTGACATCAGTTGTAGGGAAAATGCTGGAATCTATTATTAAGGATGTGGTAACCGGGCACTTACAAAATAATAGGATTGGGCAGAGACAACACGGATTTATGAAAGGGAAATCATGTTTGACGAATCTGTTGGGAGTTTTTTGAGGTTTTAACTAGCAGAATAGATAAGGGGGAACCAGTGGATGTGGTGTATTTGGATTTTCAGAAGGCATTCGATAAGGTGCCACACAAGAGGTTATTAAACAAAATTAGGGCTCATGGGATTGGGGGTAATATACAAGCATGGATTGAGGATCGGTTAACGGACAGAAAACAGAGAGTAGGAATAAACGGGTTATTTTCGGGTTAGCAGGCTGTAACTGGTGGGGTATCGCAGGGATCAGTGCTTGGGCCTCAGCTATTCACAATCTATGTCAATGATTGCTAATGATACAAAGCTGGGTGGGAATATAAGTTGTGAGGAGGATGCAATGAGGCTTCAAGAGGATATAGACAAACTAAGTGAGTGGGCAAGAACATGGCAAATGGAATATAATGTACAGAAATGTGAAGTTATCCACTTCAGTAGGAAAAATAGAAATGCAGAGTTTTTTAAATGGTGAGAGATTGGGAAATGTTGGTGTTCAGAGGGATCTGGGTGTCCTTGTACACGAATCACTGAAAGTTAACATGCAGATACAGCAAGCAATTAGGAAAGCAAATGGAATGTTGGCCTTTATTACAAGAGTATTTGAGTATAAGAGTAAGGATGTCTTACTGCAATTATATAGAAGCATAGAAGATAGGAGCAGGAGTCGGCCATTCGGCCCCTCGAGCCTGCTCCGCCATTTAATGAGATCATGGCTGATCATCCAAATTCAGTACCCTGTCCCTGCTTTCTCCCCATGTCCCTTGATCCCTTTCGCCTTAAGAAATATATCTATCTCCTTCTTGAATATATTTAATGAATTGGCCTCAACTGCCTTCTGTGGTAGAGAATTCCACAGGTTCACCGCTCTCTGGGTGAAGAAATTCCTCCTCATCTCAGTCCTAAATGGCTTACCCCTTATCCTTAGACTGTGACCTCTGGTTCTGGACTCCCCCGCCATCGGGAACATCCTTCCTGCATCTAGTCTGTCTAGTCCTGTTAGAATTTTATAAGTTTCAATGAGATCCCCTCTCATTCTTCAAAACTCTAGCGAATATAAGCCTAATCGACCCAATCTCTCTTCATACGTCATTCCTGCCGTCCCAGGTATCAGTCTGGTAAATCTTCGCTGCACTCCCTCCATGGCAAGAACATCCTTCCTCAGATAAGGCGACCAAAACTGCACACAATACTCAAGGTGTGGTCTCACCAAGGCCATGTACAACTGCAGCAAGACATCCTTGCTCCTATACTCGAATCCTCTCGCTATGAAGGCCAACATAGCATTTGCCTTCTTAACCACCTGCTGCACCTGCATGCTTACCTTCAGCGACTGGTGCACAAGGACTCCCAGATCTCGTTGCACTTCCCCTTTTCCCAATCTATTGCCGTTCAGATAATAATCTGTCTTCCTGTTTTTGCCATCAAAGTGGATAACATTGCATTTATCCACATTATACTGCATCTGCCATGCATCTGTCCAATCACCCAACCTGTCCAAATCATACTGGAGTTTTTCTGCATCCTCCTCACAGCACACACGCCCACCCAGCTTTGTGTCATCTGCAAACTTAGAGATATTACATCTAGTTCCCTCGTCTAGATCATTAATATATATTGTGAATAGCTAGCTGGGGTCCTAGCACCGATCCCTGTGGTACCCCACTCGTCACTGCCTGCCAATCGGAAAAAGACCCGTTTATTCCAACTCTTTGCTTCCTGTCTGCCAACCAGTTCTCTATCCAAATCAGTACCTCACCCCCAATCCCATGTGCTTTAACTTTGCACGCTAATCTCTTATGCGGGACCTTATCGAAAGCCTTCTGAAAGTCCAAATATACCACATCCACTTTTTCTCCCTTATCTATTCTACCAGTTACATCCTCAAAAATTCCAGTAGATTAGTCAGGCATGATTTCCCTTTTGTAAATCCATGTTGACTTTGTCCGATCCTGTCACTGTTTTCCAAGTGCTCTGCTATTACATCTTTTATAATGGACTCTAGCATTTTTCCCACTACCGATGTCAGGCTATAATTCCCCGTTTTTTCTCGACCACCTTTTTTAAATAGTGGGGTTACATTAGCTACCCTCCAATCCATGGGAACTGTTCCAGAGTCTATAGAATTTTGAAAGATGACCAGCAATGCATCTACTATTTCTAGGGCCACTTCCTTAAGTACCCTAGGATGTAGATTATCAGGCCCTGGGGATTTATCGGCCTTCAATCCCATCAATTTCCCTAACACCATTTCCCTACAAATAGTGATTTCATTCAATTCCTTCGTCTCATTAGACCCTATGTTCCCCGACATCTCTGGGAGTTTATTTGTGTCCTCCTTTGTGAAGACAGAACCAAAGTATGTATTTAATTGGTCTGCCATTTCTTTGTTCCCCATTATAAATTCCCCTGATTCTGACTGCAAGGGACCTACGCTTGACTTCACCAATCTTTTTCTCTTCACATATCTATAGAAGCTTTTACAGTCAGTTTTTATGTTCCCTGAAAGCTTACTCTCAAATTCTATTTTCCCCCTTTTAATTAATCCCTTTGTCCTCCTTTGCTGAATCCTAAACTGCACCCAATCCTCAGGTTTTCTGCTTTTTCTGGCCAATTTATATGTCCTCTCCTTGGATCTTATGCTATCCCTAATTTCCCTTGTTAGCCACGGTTGAGTCACCTTTTTTGTTTTATTTTTATGCCAAACAGGGATGAACAAATTCTGTAGTTCATCCATGCGATCTTTAAATGTTTGCCATTGCCTATCCACCGTCAACCCTTTAAGTAACGCTCCCCAATCCATCCTAGCCAACTCGTGCCTCATACCATCGTAGTTTCCTTTATTTAAATTCAGGACCCTAGTCTCTGAGTCAACTACTTCACTCTCCATCTTAATGAAGAATTCGATCATATTCTGATTGCTCCTCCCCAAGGGGCCTCGCACAACAAGATTGCTAATTAATCCTTTCTCATTACATAATACCCAGTCTAAGATGGCCTGATCTCTAGTTGGTTCCTCGACATATTGGTCCAGGAAACCATCCCGTATACACTCTAGGAATTCCTCCTCCACAGTATTGTTACTAATTTGGTTAGCCCAATCTATATGTAGATTAAAGTCACCCATAATAACTGCTGTGGCCTTATTGCATGCATCTCTAATTTCCCGTTTAATGCCATCCCCAACCTCAGCATTACTGTTTGGGGGTCTGGATACAACTCCCACTAACGTTTTCTGCCCCTTGGTATTTCTCAGGTCTACCCATACAGATTCCACATGATCAGAGCTAATGTCCTTCCTTACTATTGTGGGTCCTGGTGAGACCACACCTGGAGTATTGTGTACAGTTTTGGTCTCCTTACCTAAGGAAGGATATACTTGCCATAGAGGGAGTGCAACGAAGGTTCACCACACTGATTCCTGGGATGGGGGGATTGTCCTATGAGGAGAGATTGAGTAGACTAGGCCTATATTCTCTAGAGTTTAGAAGAATGAGACGTGATCTCATTGAAACATACAAAATTCTTAAGGGGCTTGACAGGCTAGATGCAGGGAGGATATTTCCCCTGGCTGGGGAGTCTAGAACCAGGGGTCACAGTCTCAGAATAAGGGGTCGGCCATTAAGGACTGAGATGAGGAGAAATTTCTTCACTCAAGGTGGTGAATCTTTGGATTCAGAGGGCTGTGTAGGCTCAGTCATTGGGTATGTTCAAAACAGAAGTTGATAGATTTTTGAATATTAAGGGAATCAAAGGATATGGGGATATTGCAGGAAAGTGGAGTTGAGGTAGAAGATTAACTATGATCTTATTGAATGGTGGGGCAGGCTCGAGGGGCCGAATGGCCTACTCCTGCTCCTATTTCTTATGTTCTTATGAAAAGATTCATCAAAGATTGATAAATGTTTAAAATAATCTACCAAACAAGGCAATAGCAAAACACTGGGGTAGAAACAGCAATATGCAGAAGTCATGAAGAGTTCGTGTAGAGTGGAATAACTATTAAACCATTGTAAAACCATAATATTCTGCAAATACACAAGGCAAAATCAAAGAGAAAGATGGGTTAATGTTTCCACTATTTCTGTTGTTATTTCCGATCTCCAATGCTGGAGGTTTTTCCTTTCTGCCTCAGTTAATCCTTCAGTCTAAGAAGTAAATTTAATTCTATTTTAATTCTTAGGTTCTGGATGTCCGGGAGAACCCTAATTTGGTTATGCCGCCTAAACCAGTGGATCAAACAGCAGAGTTTTACAACATTGATTTCTCCTTGCAGAACCAGCTTCGATTGGCTGGTGCATCACCAGCTACAGTAGCAGCAGCTGGCGGAGGTACAACAGCAACAACTTGTATTTATATAGCGCCTTTAACGTAGTAAAACATCCCAAGGCGCTTCACAGGAGTATTAAAAGACACAAAATTTGACACCGAGCCACATGAGAAATTAGGACAGGTGACCAAAAGCTAAGTCAAAGAGGTAGGTTTTAAGGAGCGTCTTAAAGGACGAAAGGGCGGTAGCAAGGTGGAGAAATATCGGCAGGGAATTCCAGAGCTTAGGGCCTAGGCAACAGTAGGCATGGCCACCAGTGGTTGAGCGATTATAATCAGGGATGCTCAAGAGTGTAGAATTAGGGGAGCGCAGATATCTCGGTTGGGGGTGGGGAGGGGTGTTGTGGGGCTGAAGGAGATTACAGAGATAGGGAGGGGCGAGGCCATGGAGGGATTTGAAAACAAGGATGAGAATTTTGAAATCGAAGCATTGCTTAACCGGGAGCCAATGTAGGTTAGCGAGCACAGGGGTGATGGGTGAACGGGACTTGGTGCAAGTTAGGACACGGGCAGCTAACATAATTTATTCACTTCATGCAAGAGAAAGTACTAGGCAAACTAATGGGACTAAAGGTGGACAAGCCCCCTGGACCTGATGGCCTGCATCCTAGAGTCGTAAAAGGGGTGGCTGCAGAGATAGTGGATGCATTGGTTGTAATCTACCAAAATTCCCTGGATTCTGGAGAGGTCCCAGTGGACTGGAAAACCGCAAATGTCACGTCCCTATTTAAGAAAGGAGGGAGACAGAAAGCAGGCAACTATCGACCAGTTAGCCTAACATCTGTCATTGGGAAAATGCTGGAGTCCATCATTAAGGAAGTGGTAGCAGGACATTTAGAAAATCATAATATAGTCAAGCAGAGTCAGCATGGTTTTATGAAAGGGAAATCATGTTTGACAAATTTGCTGGAGTTCATTGAGGATGTAACGAGCAGGGTGGATAAAGGACAACCAATAGATGTCGTGTATTTGGATTTCCAGAAGGCATTCGATAAGGTGCCACATAAAAGGTTACTACACAAGATAAGCGCTCACGGGGTTGGGGGTAATATATTAGCATGGATAGAGGATTGGCTAACTAACAGAAAACAGAGAGTCGGGATAAATGGGTCATTTTCAGGTTAGCAAACTGTTACTAGTGGGGTGCTGCAGGGATCAGTGCTGGGGCCTCAACTATTTACAATCTATATTAATGACTTGGATGAAGGGACCGAGTGTAATGTAGTCAAATTTGCTGATACAAAGAGGTGGGAAAGCAAATTGTGTGGAGGACGCAAAGAATCTCCAAAGGGATATAGACAGGCTAAGTGAGTGGGCAAAAATCTGGCAGATGGAGTATAATGTGGGAAAATGCGAGGTTATCCACTTTGGTAGGAAAACTAAAAAAGCAAATTATTATTTAAATGGGGAGAGATTACAAAATGCTGAGGTACAGAGGGATCTGGGGGTCCTTGTACATGAATCACAAAACGTTAGCATGCAGGTACAGCAAGTAATTAGGAAGGCAAATGGAATGTTGGCCTTTATTGCAAAGGAATGGAGTATAAAAGTAAGGAAGTCTGTTACAACTGTACAGGGTGTTGGTGAGACCACACTTGGAGTACTATGTACAGTTTTGGTCTCCTTATTTAAGGAAGGATATACTTGCATTGGAGGCACTTCAGAGAAGGTTCACAAGGTTGATTCCGGAGATGAATGGGTTGTCTTATGAAGAAAGGTTGAGCAGGTTGGGCCTATACTCATTGGAGTTTAGAAGAATGAGAGGGGATCTTATTGAAACATATAAGATTCTGAAGGGGCTTGACGGGGTAGATGCAGAGAGGATGTTTCCCCTCGGGGAATCTAGAACTAGGGGGCATAATTTCAGAATAAGGGGGCACCCATTTAAAACGCAAATGAGGAGGAATTTCTTCTCTGAGGGTTGTGAATCTTTGGAATTCTCTTCCCCAGAGAGCTGTGGAGGCTGGGTCATTGAATATATTTAAGGTGGAGATAGACAGATTTTTGAATGGTAAGGGAGTCGAGGGTTATGGGGAGCGGGCAGAGAAGTGGAGTTGAGGCCAAGATCAGATCAGCCATGATCTTATTGAATGGCGGCGCAGGCTCGATGGGCCAAATGACCTACTCCTGCTCCTACGTCTTATGTTATGTATATGTTCTAATGCTGGGAAACACTTCTTTATTTCAGCTACTCCACTATCCGCATCAAGCACTCCCAGGCCAGGTGCACCAACGGTGAGATACTGAGTAAAACTCGATCTACTTTGCTTCAATAATGTGCCTGGGTCCCAATCCTACTCTACCAGCGTGACACGGTGCTCATCCGGTGTCCTCTCTGAGTGACTCACTCTGGAATGTGTGTGTCTCATGCTGGAAGCTTTTCGCTCCCTCATTCAAGTGGTTGTTTTTCATGTATGAGGCAAGCCTGGAGTATCATCAGGCTGTTTGACCCTAGTGGAGCTGTGGGATCACGGCTGAGCTTGATTGTGTCCTTGCCCAACGTCCACATGTCGGGAGAATGGGGTTTAACATCCCAAATGGAGTATGAACACAAAGTTGTAGAAATTAAGAGTTGATTTATTTTTTTCCCCTCTAACAATAGGAGTCACTGCTCGAGATCCAATAGCCCGCAAAATGCGTCTCCGGAGAAGGAAGGACTCTACCCAGGATGACCAGGCCAAACAAGTGCTGAAAGGAATGAGTGATGTAGCACAGGAAAAAAACAAAAAATTAGAGGTAAATAGTAAAGGAATGATTCTGATCGTTGAAAGCATGTAGCAGATTTGATGCAGAAACTCTTAATGTGGACAGGCTGTTAATGTGTGAATCTTTTCTAACAATGTAAAGGTGATTTATAAATATATAAACTGTACAATGTAAGGAGGATGCACATTGTGATCATTGGCAGGTTTCTGCATAATCATCTTGGAAAATGCTTAATCTGCAAGATTGTTGTTTTAGAGAGTGGGCAGTGTTAGCATTTAAATCAACACTGGGTATAGCTGACTCCAAAACGCTTTCTATACATTACAGAGACTTGTGCTTATCATTTCATCCATCCCATGATTTGGGTGGCTCCGCAATTCAAAATCATTTTATTTTCATTTTTCCACACTTCTTGAACAGTCGTGGATTGCTCCCTGCTTTCCTTATTACGTACTTGTGGCAACCAGCTGTAAACTGGTTTGCTAAATTAAAAATGAATGTTGACTGGGATCGTAATAGGTTAAGGGCAGAGAGGGGGAAGAATTTCTGAAGTGTGTTCAGGAGAACTTTCTTGATCAGTATGTTTCCAGCCCGACGAGGGAGGAGGCATTGCTGGATCTGGTTCTGGGGAATGAGGTAGGTCAAGTATCAGTAGGTGAACATTTAGGGAACAGTGATCATAGTATCATAAGGTTTAGATTAGCTATGGAAAAGGACAGGGAGCAATCTAGAGTAAAAATGTTTAACTGGGGGAAGGCCAATTTCAGTGGAATGAGAACGGATCTGGCCCGGGTAAACTGGAATCAAAGATTGGCAGGCAAAACTGTAATGGAACAATGGGCTGCCTTTTAAAGAAGAATTAGTTCAGGTACAGTTGAGGTACATTCCCACTAGGGGGAAAGGCAGGGCAACTAAACTCAGGGCTCCCTGGATAATGAAAGAGATAGAGAATATTACATAGGATATACGGCACAGAAACAGGCTATTTGGCCCAACTAGTCCATGCCAGAAGCAGAAAAAGAGTGCGTATGACAGATGTCAGGTTGCAAATACATCTGAGAATCAGGCTATATATAGAAAGATCAGAGGAGAAGTGGAAAAGAAAATAAGAGGGGCAAAGTGAGGGTATGGCAGCCAACATAAAAGGTAATCCAAAAGTCTTGTATAGGCATATAAATAGCAAAAGGGTAGTAAGAGGAGGGGTGGGCCGTTTAGGGACCAAAAAGGAGACCTAAGCATGGAGACAGAGGGTATGGCTGAGGTACTAAATGAGTACTTTGCATCTGTCTTCAAGGAAGAGGATGCTGCCACAGACATAGTAAAGGAGGAGGTAGTGGAGATACTTGATAGGATAAAAATTGATAAAGAGGAGGTATTAGAAAGGCTGGCTGTACTTAAAGTAGATAAGTTACCAGGAGCGGATGGGATGCATCCTAGGATGCTGAGGGAATTGAGGGAGGAAATCGCGGAGGTACTGGCCATAATATTCCAATCCTCCATAGATACGGGGGTGGTGCCAGAGGACTGGAGAATTGCAAATGTTACACCATTGTTCAAAAAAGGGTGTAAAGATAAACCCAGCAACTACAGGCCAGTCAGTTTAACCTCGGTAGTGGCGAAGCTTTTAGAAACGGTAATCGGGGACAAAATTAAGAGTCACTTGGACAAGTGTGGATTAATTAAGGAAAGACAGCATGGATTTGTTAAAGGCAAATCATGTTTAACTAACTTGATTTGCCGCCTTTGATGAGGTTGATGAGGGTAATGCAGTTGACGTAGTGTCCATGGATTTCCAAAAGGCTTTCGACAAAGTGCCACATAATAGTGCCATGTGGATTCTAACTGAAATTCCACCCTTCGTGTTTTGGATCCACCCAGGATTACAGATATCTGCGAGATATTCAGCATTCCTCAAACTACTGCTCTCGCCGCAGCCTGAGATCCACGCTCCACGCCATGCGCCGCCACATGCACGCTCTTGACCTCTCTCTTCAGCAGCACCGACTCACTCTATCTCAAAGCTGTCCTGGTCCGCAGTTCCATTTCATCCTTCGCCTCATCCAGCGCTTCAACAAAAAACTTTTTTTCTTCCTTTCAGATGTCAAGGGTCGCAAGCTTCAACAACTCTTAGACACAAACGCCCCTCCAGAACCACCTTCCCCATCACCTTCCTCTGACCCCATCCCTTTTTCCAATCTCACCCCCTGCCGTGTTTTCACTATCCCCTCTGACCTTCCCCTCTCTGACCCCGAACAATCAGTCCTCAGCAAAGGCCTGAGCTTCATCCCCTTACACCCCCATCTCAATGAATTTCGAGTTCGGCACAACGCCGAACAATTTTTCCGTCACCTTCGTCTCCGTGCCCACTTCTTTGGCCAGGAGTCTTCTCCCACTTTCAGAATTCTCGTTCTACCTGGACCCCTCCCTCTGGCCTCTTACCCTCTCTAGATCTTTTCATTGCTAATTGCCGGCGTGACATCGGTCGTCTCAATTTCTCTGCTCCCCTCACTCACTCCAACCTACCTCCCTCTGAACTTGCAGCGCTCCGATCCAACCCTAACATTGTCATTAAACCTGCTGACGGGTGGTGCTGTTGTTGTTTGGCGAACCGACCTCTACCTCTGAACGCCAACTCTCTGACATCTCCTCCCCTGGACCATGACCCCACTGCCAAACATCAAGCCAATGTTTCCAAGACTGTCACTGACCTCATCTCTGGAGATTTTTCCTCAATGGCTGTCAACCTTGTAGTCCCCCAACCCCGCACAGCTCGCTTCTACCTCCTTCCCAAGATCCACAAACAGGGCTGCCCTGGTAGACCCATTGTTTCAGCCTGTTCTTGCCCCACGGAACTGATTTCTACCTACCTCGACTCTTTTTTCTCCCCTTGTCCAGTCTCTTCCCACTTACATTCGCGACTCTTCCAACGCCCTCCGCCATTTTAACAGTTTCCAGTTTCCTTGCCCCAACCGTTTCCTTTTCACTGGACGTCCAATCCTTCTACACCTCCATCCCCCACCAGGACGGACTGAGGGCGCTCCGCTTCTTCCTTGAACAGAGGTCCAACCAGTCCCCATCCACCACCACCCTCCTTCGCCTGGCTGAATTTGTTCTCACATTGAACAACTTCCCCTTTGACTCCACTCACTTCCTCCAAATTAAAGGTGTTGCTATGGGAACCTGCATGGGCCCTAACTATGCCTGCCTTTTCGTGGGATATGTGAAGCATTCTCTGTTCCAGTCCTACTTTGGTCCCCTCCCTCACCTCTTTTTCTGGTACATTGATGACTATTGGTGCCATTTCCTGCTCTCGCTCTGAACTAGAAAATTTCATTCACTTTGCTTCCAATTTCCACCCTTCCCTCACCTTCACATGGTCCATCTCCGACTCTTCCCTTCCCCGACTTCTCTGTCTCCATTTCTAGGGATAGGCTATCGACAAACATCCACTATAAGCCCACTGACTCCCACAGCTACTTGGACTACACTTCCTTCCACCCCGCTTCCTGTAAGGACTCTATTCCATTCAACCAGTTTCTCCGTCTCCGCCGCATCTGTTCTGACGATGCCACCTTCCATACTAGTGCTTCCGATATTTTTTTTTTCCTCAACCGAGGATTCCCCTCTACCATGGTTGACATGGCCCTCGACCGTGTCCGTTCCATTTCCCGCACTTCTGCTCTCACCCCATCCTCTCCCTCCCAGAACCTTGTCCTCGCCTTTCACCCCACCAGCCTCCACATTCAATGGATCATCCTCCGCCATTTCCACCACCTCCAGCATGATCCCACCACCAAACAAATCTTCTACCCTCTCCTTTCAGCATTCCGCAGGGACCACTCCCTCTGCAACACCCTGGTCCACTCTTCAATCACCCCCAACAGCCCCTCCCCTCCCCATGGTACCTTCCCGTGCAAGCACAGGAGATGCAACACCTGCCCTTTTACCTCCTCCCTTCCCACTGTCCAGGGCCCCAGACACTCCTTCCAGGTGAAACAGCGATTTACTTGTACTTCTTGCAATTTAGTATACTGTATTCGCTGCTCACGATGCGGTCTCCTCTACATTGGGGAGACCAAACTCCGATTGGGAGGCCACTTTGCGGAACACCTCCGTTCAGTCCGTAAGGGTGACCCTGAGCTTCTGGTCGCTTGTCACTTTAATTCTCCGCTCCACTCCCACTCTAATCTCTCTGTCCTCGGCCTCTTGCACTGTTCCAATGAAGCTCAACATAAGCTCGAGGAACAGCACCTCATCTTTCTATTAGGCACTTCACAGCCTTCTGGACTCAACATTGAGTTCAACAATTTCAGACCATAACCCCTGCCCCTATTTTTTCAGGTGGCAGCTGTTGATGATTCTACCATTCCCATTTGCAACATTTAATTACTTCTGCCTTCCACCCTATCACAGACCGTCCCTTTTGTTCTTTCCTCCCCTCCTCTTTCCCTGCCTCTGCACCTGTTTAAAACCGGTTACATCTCTAACTTTTTCCAGTTCTGACGAAGGGTCACAGACCTGAAACATTAACTCTGTTTCTCTCTCCACGGATGCTGCCTGGCCTGCTGAGTGTTTCCAGCATTTTCTGTTGTTTCAGATTTCCAGCATGCACAGTATTTTGCTGTTGTGCCATATAATAGGCTTGCCAGCAAAGTTGAAGCCCATGGAATAAAAGGGACAGTGGCAGCATGGATACGAAATTGGCTAAGTGACAGGAAACAGAGAGTAGTGGTGAAGGGTTGTTTTTCGGACTGGAGGAAGGTACACAGTGGTGGTCCTCGGGTCAGTTCTAGAACCACTGCTTTTCTTGATATATATTAATGACTTGGACGTGGGAGTACAGGGCACAATTTCAAAATTTGCAGATGACACAAAACTTGGAAGTATAGTGAACAGTGAGGAGGAGAGTGATAGACTTCAGGAAGACATAGGCTGGTGAAATGGGCGGACACGTGGCAGATGAAATTTAATGCAGAAAAGTGTGAAGTGATACATTTTGGTAGAAAGAATGAGGAGAGGACATATAAACTAAATGGTACAATCCTGAAGGGGGTGCACGAACAGAGAGACCTTGGGGTATGTGTGCACAAATCGTTGAAGGTTGAGAAAGCAGTTAAAAAGGCTTATGGGATCCTGGGCTTCATAAATAGAGGTATATAATACAAAAGTGTGGAAATTATGATGAACCTGTATAAAACACTGGTTCGGCCCCAACTGGAGTACTGTGTCCAATTCTGGGCACCACACTTTAGGAAGGATGTGAAGGCCTTAGCGAGGGTGCAGGAAAGATTTACGAGAATGATTCCAGGAATGATCGACTTCAGTTACATTGATAGACTGGAAAAGCTGGGGTTGTTCTCCTTGGAGCAGAAAAGATTGAGAGGAGATTTGATAGAGGTGTTCAAAATTATGAGGGATCTGGACAGAGTAGATAGAGGGAAACTGTTCCCATTGGCAGAAGGATCGAGAACCAGAGGACACAGATTTAAGGTGATTGGCAAAAGAACCAAAGGTGACGTAAGAAAAAACTTTTTTACGCAGCGCGTGGTTAAGATCTGGAATGCACTGCCTGAAAGGGTAGTGGAAGCAGATTCAATCACGGCTTTCAAAAGGGAGTTGGATGAGTATCTGAAGGAAAGAAATTTGCAGGGCTATGGGGAAAGGGCGGGGGAGTGGGACTAGCTGAAGTGCTCTTGCAGAGAGCCAGCACGGGCTCGACGGGCCGAATGGCCGCCATCCATGCTGTAACCATTCTGTGATTCTATGATTCTGTGACTTGCGTGTTGCCCAGGACAGTGGGAGAATTCCATGCTCCTTTTCAAATAGTTACATCGATTTGAAGGATGACATCTCCAACAATGCAGCACTTCCTCAGTACTACGTTGAGTGTCAGCCTCGATATTTGCGCTCAAGTCCCTGGAGTGGGGCTTGAACTCACAATTGCCAAGATGTCAGAGTGCTACCACTGAGCCAGCCAGACAGTTGAACACATGGTTGCTGAAGAGAGTGAGTCCTGGCATCAGTAGATTTTATTAACATGCAAAAATTATGTTTTTGGGTGTGAAATCATCTGAAAGGGATGTTAGAGAGCAAATTTATTGGTGAGAGATCAGCGAGTATGCCGATTACCAAACCAGAATGTTGCACTTTTACTCCCCCAAATTTCTTCTGTCCTTCCTTGAATGCACTGGTTCCTCCTGGAGTGTGCCCGTTCTTCATGTGAATGTAGACTGGTGAGTGTTGGCAGGCTGTTCAATTGTGAAGACATTACAACTGAGGCCAATCCTGTCTTTGCTGGATATCCATATCATGCATGTTGTTTCCTTTCCTAACTCCGGGACTGTGAGTTCATTGTAGTGCCCTATTACTGAGATCAAGTAAAGCAGCACAGACTGGAGATTGAAGCTGGTTCGTCTTGGTCTGTGTGGCTCAGCAGTACATCACGCAATGTACTTACCACGCAATGTACTTACCACTTAACTATCCGCTGAGCTTCCACACTGATCTTAATGAGGGGCTACTTTAATTTTGCTCTGTACTCTTCCAATTGCTTAATCTCCAATGGTAAATGCTAGTAAATTGGCATTAAAATAAAAGTTTGTTCCAGTACTGAGGCACCTGTTTCCTTGCAGGAGATGGGGGAAGTCAAGCACACAGACCTGAAGACCAGGCGCTGGGATCAAGGCCTTGAGAAACCGCAACTTGATTATTCCGAGTTCTACACTGAGGATATTGGTCAGATCCCAGGGGTCATGGTTTGGCACATTGAGAATTTTATTCCGACTCAAATCGATGACACCTTCCATGGAAAGTTCTACGAAGCGGACTGTTACATTGTGCTGAAGGTAATCCTCACTGGGAAATGTAGAGTAGAATTTCAGATCAGCAGAATTCATGTATAATACTTAAGTGGATTATCGCTTGCGTAAAAGTAGCACGCAGGAATGTAGAACAAGTGCGGGAAGTGTTCAGACATGAATTTTGCTGATTGGAAATTCTACCGTAGTGCCTCTGGTTATTTGTTTATTTTAAATGAGATTATAAATTTCTCCTTTTGGCTTTTTTCTGCTCTATTGGTATTCAGAAGCATGCACTTTCTGTGACCAGGTGTGTACCTCTGGTACAATTTGGGCTTTCTCCTAGCACTTTTTAAATTCATGTCCACATCAAAAAGGCAGTATCCATAGGCAGACCCACGTCTTTGAACTGAAACATGCACCCTTATGCTTGATATGAATGGGATAGTGTGCCCAGGACCAGTTATTAACTTTGTACTACAGAGCAATGCAACAGAGAATATGTGAGCTGTCCTGTTGGAAAGGTGGAAAGTGCCACACTAATAATCGAGTTTATTTACAAGAAAAATAATTATAAAGAAGCTAAAGAATGCAGTAAGTGACCAGTCCAATATTTAACTTACACAGAACTTAAACTAGACTGAAAACAATAGTGCAAAATCCAGCAGTTCTTCCCAGAATCTGTTAACTAGGTCCATGATAAACATTGCGTGAATAATTAACTCCACAAATCTATTTCACAGCCTCAGCAATCAAAACTGCTGTCCAGATTTCTGTTTCTATCTTTCTTTGACATGGAGGCTGGTTTCTTTAAAGAAGAAACAAATTCTTTCTCAACAGTGAGGCATTCAGTGGACAGGGCTTTAAACTAATGAAGGGGGTGGGAGGATTCAGGGAAGAGTAAATTTAAAAGTAGCGAGAGAAATGTCAAAGCTCTAGAGCAGAGTAGAGTTTTGGGTAAAAATAAGCAGAGTGGGTCAGGAAGGGACAGAGAGTAACAAAGGTAATAAGGCATCAGGGAAAAATAGAAATGTCAAAGCTAAAGGCACTAGATCTGAATGCGCGAAGCATTCGCAACAAAATAGATGAATTAATCGCGCAGATAGAAATTAATAGGTTTGATCTAATAGCCATAACGGAGACATGGTTGCAATGTGGCCAAGGTTGGGGACTAATTCGTAGAATGTATGTAAGATAGTTTTCTAGATCAGTTTGTTGAGGAACCAACTAGGGAACAGGCTATTTTAGATCTAGTATTGTGCAACGAGAAAGGGTTCATTAATATCCTTGTAGTTAAGGGGCCTTTAGGGAAGAGTGAGCATAATATGATAGAATTTTATATTGCGTTTGAAAGTGATTTAGTTAAATCTGAAACTAGGGTCTTAAATCTAAACAAAGCAAACTATGTAGGTATGAGGGGCGAGTTGGCTAAGGTAGATTGGGAAACTACATTAAAAGGTATGACAGTAGACAAGCAATAACTAGCATTTAAAGAATTAATACATAATTTACAACAAATATAAATTTTTAAGGCACAAAAACCCCACAGGAAAAGTGGTCCAACCGTGGCTAACGAGAAGTTAAAGATAGTATTAGATCAAAGGAAGAGGCGTATAATGTTGCCAAAAAGAGTAGTAAGCCTGAGGATTGGGAGGATTTTAGAATTCAGCAAAGGAGGACCAGGAAATTGATAAAGAAAGGGAAAATAGAATGAGAGTAAACTAGCGAGAGACATAAAAACAGACTGTAAAGGACTAGTGAAAGTAAATGTGGGTCCCTTACAGGCTGAGACAGGAAAAAATATAATGGGGAATAAGGAAATGGCAGAGAAATTAAACAAATACTTTGTGTCTGTCTTCACGGAAGAAGACGCAAAAAACTTCCCGGAAATAGTGGAGAACCAAGGGTGTAGCGAGAATGAGGAAATGAGAAATCCGTATTAGTAAAAAAAATAGTACTGGAGAAATTAATGGGACTGAAAGCTGATAAATCCCCTGGACCTGATGGCCTACATCCTAGGGTTTTGAAAGAGGTGGCTCTAGAGATAGTGGATGCATTGGTTGTCATTTTCCAAAATTCCATAGATTCTGGAACAGTTCCCGCGGATTGGAAGGTAGCAAATGTAACCCCACTATTTAAGAAAGGAGGGAGAGAGAAAACTGGGAACTACTGACCAGTTAGCCTGACATCGGTAGTAGGGAAAATGCTAGAATCTATTATTAACGACGTGGTAGCAGGGCATTAGAAAATAATAATAGGATTGGGCAGAGTCAACACAGATTTATGAAAGGGAAATCGTGTTTAATAAATCTGTTGGAGTTTTTTGAGGTTGTAACTAGCAGAATAGAGAAGGGGGAACCAGTGGATGTGGTGTATTTGAATTTTCAGAAGGCATTCGATAAAATGCCACACGAGGTTATTAAACAAAATTAGGGCTCCTGGGATTGGGGGTAATCTACTAGCATGGCTTGAGGATTGGTTAATGGACAGAAAACAGAGAGTAGGAATAAACTGGTCATTTTCGGGTTGGCAGGCTGTAACTAGTGGGGTACCGCAAGGATCAGTGCTTAGGCCTCAGCTATTCACAATCTATATCAATGATTTAGATGAAGGGACCGAGTGTAATGTATCCAAGTTTGCTGATGATACAAAGCTGGGTGGGAATATAAGCTGTGAGGCGAACACAGAGTCTGCAAAGGGATATAGATAGACTAAGTGAGTGGGCAGTAAGGTGGCAGATGGAGTATAATGTGGAGAAATGTGAAGTTATCCACTTTGTTAGGAAAAGTAAAAAAGCAGAGTATTTTTTAAATGGTGAGAGATTGGGAAATGTTGGTGTTCAGACGGACCTGGGTGTCCTTGTACACGAATCACTGGAAAGCTAACATGCCCTGGTGAGACCACACCTGGAGTATTGTGTACAGTTTTGGTCTCCTTACCAAAGGAAGAATATACTTGCCATAGAGGGAGTGCAACAAAGGTTCACCAGACTGGTTCCTGGGATGGGGGGTTTGTCCTATGAGGACAGATTGAGTAGACTAGGCCTATATTCTTTAGAGTTTAGAAGAATGAGGGGTGATCTCATTAAAACATACAAAATTCTTACAGGGCTTGACAGGGTAGATGCAGGGAGGATGTTTCTCCTGGCTGGGGAGTCTAGAACCAGGGGTCACAGTCTCTGAATAAGGGGTTGGCCATTTAGGACTGAGATGAGAAATTTCTTCACTCAGAGGGTGGTGAATCTTTGGAATTCTCTACCCCAGAGGGCTGTGGAGGCTCAGACATTGAGTATATTCAAGACAGAGATCGATAGATTTTTGGATATTAAGTGAATCGAGAGATATGGGGATAGTGCAGGAAAGTGGAGATGAGGTAGAAGATCAGCCATGATATTGAATGGCGGAGCAGACTCGAGGGGCCAAATGGCCTATTCCTGCTCCTATTTCTTATGTTCTTATTCATAATAAGTATTTCTATCACTCCAGTCGATAAGCTGTGACTAGCAATCTCATGGCTGTCTGTTGAGTCATTTGCTCTTGATATCTGGCTGCAACAGAATCTACTTGGAATGACAGAATGCAAATTTTCATGCCTTAACATTTGAAAACCATGTGGTCTGATCAGATTCTGATTACAGATATTGACACCACTAATGGCTAGTCGACTCCCCTTGAAATTAAAAGCTATCTCCAGATAGTTTTGTTTTCTCCCCGCAAAGACAAAAGAATTCTTAAACATATACTGTATGATGATGTGGAGATGCCAGTGTTGGACTGGGGTGGACAAATGTGAGAAGTCGCACAACACCAGGTTATAGTCCAACAGCTTTATTTGAAATCACAAGCTTTCGGAGCGCTGCTCCTTCGTCAGGTGAAGTGAAGAGATGCATATAGACACAGCATATATAGTCAGAGAACACTGCCAGATGAGTACAGTAAAGGGCAGTTGGAAAGATTAACTGTAATCATCTGGCAGTGTTCTCTGACTATATATGCTGTGTCTATATGCATCTCTTCACTTCACCTGACGAAGGAGCAGCGCTCCGAAAGCTTGTGATTTCAAATAAAGCTGTTGGACTATAACCTGGTGTTGTGTGACTTCTCACACTTAAACATATAGATAGCTATGCATAGGCACATTGCCATGTCTATCCTATTTTTTTTAATTTAGAGAAATTAGTTCTGTTTGGGGTAGAACTGGATGCTGCTTCTGTTGCAAGCTGTTCCCTAGCCTCCTACAATACCATTCATCAGCTAGCTACTAGGATGTGGACGAGAGAGAATTTTCCATCAATTTTATCCCCTCTTTTCTGAAAACGTTAACCTGTGCTGATGTATGATTGCACAGACACTGGGAGCCTTTCAGTACTTGAGTGGCCATTCTTCATGGACGAGCCTAGACAGTGAGTGTTGACGGGCTATTTTATCGTGGGAGGTTGCAATAGTGGCCTTGATCCTGATTGCACTTGATGTCTGCACAACCGGCATCCTTGGAAAATCCCTGGGGGCGGAACCTTTATTCACGCTTCCTTCCCTCCCTCCCCCCCCCACCCAATAACTTCCTGCCCATAGGCACTGTGGCCACTTGTAGCTCCTTACTGCCACCTTCCTGAGCTGTATAGCTCCAGTTTACACTGGGCAGTACAACTTACCTACTGTTTCATTTGGCATCTCTCTCAACAGCTCTGCTTGGGTTGTAAACTTAACAGAGGGACCTTTGAACTTGCAAGTCTTCTCTCCATCACTATTTTGTATGCGGATGCATGCAATCGCAATAATTTCAGCACTGAGGGAGATCACTCAGCTCGTGCCAGTGCCAACTGGTGCTATCTCCTGCTTCCATTTCCCTGCTTCCCTTTACAATGTGCCTTTTTCAAATACTTACCCAATTCCTTTGTAGATAATGTCTATGGCCACGATTTTGCTGACCTCGGCGGGCCCATGGTGGGCGATGTCGGTGGCGGGTCCCGACCCCCGCTGCTGGCTCCATCCCGGCCTCTGAAATGAATTTCCCTTGATGGGGCTTGTTAAGCCTGCCCAGCGAGTTTCCCGGCCAATTAGAGGAAGCGGGTCTGGTGACTTAATTTGATAACGTGTCATCAGCCGGTTTCCTTAAAGGGACCATGGCCAACTTTAATTTGACATTTGTGCTGTCAGTGTTCTACAGCATTGAGATGCTGCAAACACTGACGAGCACTGCACAGAGGTATAGGGCTGCACCCAGGCTCTCCCATGACTTCCTCCATATGCTTATGGAGAGAGTCACAGCACGCAGGGAGGTCCTCTTTCCTTCTGATGGGCGGAAGAGACCTCCCCAGGACAGCAACACAGCCTGGTTGCACATTGCACAGGAGGGCACAAGCAGGGATGTGGTCAGGAGAACCCGGGTGCTGTGCCGCCAACGTTTCAATGATCTCGGTAGATCACGAAACGTTAGTACAAAGCCGCACTCAACCTCATCCTGCTGTGCCTCTCATCACATCCCCATCACTCTGCCTTCCCTACCCTACTCCTGCACATCCTTGCTCACACCAACTTACCTTGCACCTCCACCCATCCCTCTCTATCTATATTATCACATCCCCATCTCACTAGCCACCCCTCACACTCACCCTCATCCTAGTGCAATCATACCAACTAACAACACACAAGGGTAGGCACTTTGGTGTTTTATGCAATGTCTATGTAAAGTTTCTGTTAATGTGGTGTCAAACATTGAAACCTTTATTTTACACTTTGCGTTCTTGGACAGATTTGTGTGCACCTTTGGAAGTGGCTTAGTGAGTTGCAGTGAATGGTGGGAGGTCTTATGAGGAAAGATTGAGGGAGTTGGGGCTTTTCTCTTTAGAGCGGAGGAGGATGAGAGGCGACTTAATAGAGGTTTATAAGATGATGAGGGGGATAGATAGAGTGGATGTTCAGAGACTATTTCCTCGGGTAGAGGCAGCTGTTACAAGGGGGCATAACTATAAGGTGCATGGGGGGAGATATAGAAGGGATGTCCGAGGTAGATTCTTTACTCAGAGAGTGGTTGGGGTGTGGAATGGACTGCCTGCTGTGATAGTGGAGTCGGACACTTTAGGAACTTTCAAGCGGTTATTGGATAAGCACATGGAGCACACCAGAGTGATAGGGAGTGTGATAGCTTGATCTTGGTCTCGGACAATGCTCGGCACAACATCGAGGGCCGAAGGGCCTGTACTGTTCTATGTTCTATAACGGTACCCCCTGCAATGGTGATGAGTGTGAAAGGAATGGCTTGGGCATTGTAGAGATGCTTTATGGTGTTGGTGTGGGATGGTGCCAACCTGGCGCATCATGTGGCAGTCAGGGTGTACAGCGTCAATTGAAGTAAATCTGGCCAAGGTGAGGCCATCCCTGGCCTCCCGGCAGCAATGTGGTCGGGTGCTGATACTCTCTGTCCTGTGCAATATCAGTTGATTGCGGAGAAGGTTGGTGGTGTTGTAGGTGCTATTGGTGTGCCTGGTGCTGCTGGTGTTGGGGCTGATTGTGGTGGGATTCTGAGGACTACGGTGAGAGAGTATAAAGGGCACCCATGCTGATGGAGTAGATGGCAGGTGAAGTAGAGATAACAGAAGCGATCTGTCAAAGGTGAGAGAGGTAATGAGGTCAGACTGGATGGAGACTTGTGTAAAGACTTGCAGCATCCTGAATCTAATATGGAAATGCAGTGAGGAAGAGCTTGTGGCTGAGGAAAGATATCTCTTTAAGGTTGGGAGCTTTTACTTGACTTTTGAAGCTGTCAACTCATCAGCTGATTCAATGGCCACTGACCTCCCGCCTCAGCTTCACAGATGTGGTCTAGCAACAGTGTGAAACCAGTGGGCGAGCTGTCAAATTCAAAAGGTTAGTTTAAAACCATTGTTAAGTGGCTGTAAACAAGCCACTAATCATTTAAATTGGCTCCCTTGCCGCTGTGTGTAGGTTCTGCTCTGCGCTGACAGACCTGACATTTGGTAAAGGCGCGTGGTGGCGGGTTGACAGCGGGGTCCCGACCCACTGGGGGGGGGGGGGGGGGAAAACACACACCCACCTGACTCGCGCCCGCTGACCCCCCCCGGAAAATCTCGGCCATAGGGCTGGATTTTGATACTGGGGCGGGTTGGGGTCGTGTCATCCGCATTTCGTGTTATCCACCCGACTGCAATTGGATGTGGGAGATTGATGCAATTTTCACCTAATTGGGCAATTGAGTTCCAGCATGTGGGAACCCATGAACCAATTAGTGGTTTCAGCCTGAAAGTCGCCTCTGATGATGCTGTGAGTGGACCTGGATGCAGAGAGAGAGAGAGAATGAATTTTTTTTGCATCCAGGTCCTCTCACAGCAAAGGCCAGGCAGTCTCTGAAGACATTCAATGCAGCAGCATCAGAGGCGACTTTCAGACCTAATACTACTACTACTACCTTCATCACATCTCGGTTGTAATAGTGGACCTGCAGCTGATAGTCAGCTATCCACTTGTGCTCCCGCCAGGTTTCACTGGCGTGTTTCACATCAGGCGTGCTTCACGTCAGAAAAGGGTTAAACTAGCTAAAATGTTTCAAAATGGCATTACAGAGCCAATTTAGGGCTTGTTAAGGGCTTTAATGACCTCTCCCGCCTCTTGGAGGCGGGACGGAGTCAGGAACACCGCACACGATTTTATCAAAATTGCGTGGAGGTGGGATCAGGTCCGCCCGCCACTTTTCGCAATTTTAACCCCCTCCACGGCCCTATGAAAATCCAGCCCATAGTCTCTGCAACTTGTGATAAAGCATTCCGTGTTCTAACAACCTTCTGTGTGGAAACATTTCCTCTTCTGTTGATAATATTGAATTAATGGCCTCTTTTAAAATTTCTTCTGAGAAGATGGTGGTGGGCCTTCTGCTTGAACTGCAGCAGTCCTTGTGCTGATGGTGATTTTGTTATAAACTTATCAACCATTGGAAACAAACTTTCACTCTTTGCCCTCAAAACTTCTCATAGTTTTGAAAGTTTTTTTAATGCTTGATGCTGGCTTATTTTTCAGACCACCCTTGATGAGAATGGTGCATTGAGCTGGCAGATTTTCTACTGGATCGGACAGGAAGCTACCATGGATAAAAAAGCTTGTGCTGCTATCCACGCTGTCAATCTTCGGAATTTCCTGGGAGCGCAGTGCAGGACAATCCGTGAGGAAATGGGCGATGAGAGTGAAGAATTTAGTGCGGTCAGTATGTGGTTAGGTATAGAAGGTGATTGCACTTGGGTATTGATATTGTCTCAGTTGTCATTTGGAATATATCTGATTGGTTAATGTGATTTATGCACTATTGTATCCCATCTATTTTCACCCCTCCCAGTATCTTCCTCCTTTCTGAAAGTGCTGACTAAGGATGGGGTCCGTCCATTGGCAGTCCGCCCTTCACCAATATATCCAAGCAGCTGCCTTCATGTGTAAACCTAGACACTGAATGCTGGCATGATATTCAAGCACAGCTGAGAGGATCCTGTCTTCCTCTGATTTGTCCTTTCCAGAGAGTCATTGGGTGGTGGAAGAGTGGGAATCTTTGCTGTTTTTTGTTCTTTAGACTAATTATAGCGCACTCACTGAGATCAGCTGAGTTAGTGCAAATTGGGGTCAAACCTGGGACCTTTTTGGTCTGTATGACTTGGTATGACACCACGGTGCATTTATCCACTTGTATCTTGGGGAGCTACATATATCCTATTTAAATGTTTCCTCTTTGCAGAATGTCTCAGTATTACAGTTATAATTGCAGTGTTTAAATAATAATTCTAGCACATGATCAGCCCCAAACTGGTACAAATTATACAGTTGACTTCTGGGGTCACAGATGATACTAAATGGTTCTTGCCTAACCCCAGACATCACGTGTCTGTCTACCACTTGACCTTTTACTGTATTTTGTTAAGTTGAAGACCAAGCTGATTGCTTATTTAATTGAGTAAGAAAGAACACATTTCTATAGCGCCTTTCATGACCTTAGGACATTCCAAACCGCTTTACAGCCAATGAATTACTTTCAAAATGTGATGTAAGGAAATGTGGCAGCCAATTTGCGCACAGTAATCTCCCACAAACAGCAGTGCAATAAATGACCAGATAATCTGTTTTGTGATGTAGATTTAGGGATAAATATTGGTCAGGGCATTGGGGGAACTCCCTTGCTCCTCTTCAAATAGTGCCACGGGATCTTTTACATCCACCTGAAGGGGCACACAGGACTTCAGTTTAACGTCTCATCTGAAAGCGGCACCTCCGACGGTGCAGCACACCCAGTACGGCACTGGAGTGTCAGCCTGGATAATTTATTCAAGTCTCTGGATTGGGGCTTGAACCTATGCCCTTCTGACTCAGACGGGAGTGCTACCCACTGAGCCGAGGCTGACAGCAGTAGTTAGATGTGTCTCTATCGGAGCATTACACTCGTCAAACTTCTGTATTCAAGAAGTTTCGGTTCAAGAATTGATCATTTTCAGCTGCCAGCTTGAAAAGGTGGAGCTTTACGTTGCAGTTCTATCCTGTAACACTTTAAGCTGACAGCTGGTTTGGAGAAAACCTGATTGTGATTATGTATGCAAATCAAAATCATCCAAAGAGAACAAAACCAGTTGTCTCTGGATCTATTGACTCTAAAACTTTGAGATTCTCTGCTGCCAGGTTAAGCTGCCGCAGGGTGTAGTACAGTAGAGCCATAGAAGGGCAACTCCTCCGCCTTACCCAATTCTTCCCTTCCCCCTTCTCTCCTGATGGTGCTGACTCTGCTTAGGCTGTGGTTCACTGAATGAGACGAGATGTTCTCTGCATCACCTTATTGACCATCATTGATTCTAAATGGGAACACCTACGGCAGCCATTAGTGTAAGCACCAGTGAACCTGTGGTTTAGGGTTCAAAAGGGAAATGTTTTCTTGACAGTTTGGTTTCTGGAACGGCCTATTTCGAAACCTCACAATCAGTAGCAATTCCCAGTCTCATTGTGAACATTTGTACTGTTAAACTGAGTTTTAATGTGACGCTGCTGTCGGGATCAGTGATGTCATTAAATGTGTTGTGGCACCCTGCTCTTTTTAAACAGGAGCTGGTAGCATATATTATGCTCTGCACAAATTTCAGCATGGGTTTCAATTTTGTCAAATTTATATCTATTGAATGATTGCATCATTTTAATTAGTTTAATATTTGTTTTTAATGTCTGCAGGTATTTGATAATATTTCCTACATTGAAGGAGGAACAGCTAGTGGCTTCTATACGGTGGAAGAGACGCAGTATATCACCAGGTAAGGGGCAGGAGGAGAACTGACTTTCCGATACGGAGAATAGGATGGAGAGTGAGTCAGGGTTTGAGAACGGGGGGGTGTTGGTGTTTATTACTAGGCTTGCTTAGTTTATTTGGACCAGCACACTAAAGGAAAGATCACACTTTAAGACAGTAAGCTTTAATATTGTGCAATATGTTCCTTGTCTGATGTTTTGAATTCATCACAGCAACTTATTCCCATTAGTCCCGACCATTGGATTATAGTTTCCCCGCGCTCACAATCCTCTATCTCCATGAACCCAAATTTGGACGGGCCAAATCTGTAACCTAACTGCACTGGTGATGTTTTCATAGTTCTAGTGGATAGGGTATAAAGGCTTCACACACCTACCATTGTGCTTTACTGAAATTGGGGTGTGTGTGCATGCGTATAATATACATCTATTATTTATTTATTTCATCGGTTTCATTTAGAAAGATACAGATTAATCAAGGATAGTCAGCCCGGATTTGTTAAGGGAAGGTTGTGTCTGACAAACTTGATTGAATTTTTTGAAGGAGGTAACGAGAGTAGATGAGGGTAGTGCGTTTGATGTAGTGTATATGGACTTTAGCAAGGCTTTTGATAAGGTTCTACATGGCAGACTGGTCACTAAGTTAAAAGCCCATGGGATCCAGGGCAAAGTGTCAAGTTGGATTCAAAACTGGCTCGGAGGCAGGAAGCAGAGGGTAATGGTTACGATAGCAAAATACTGCAGATGCTGGAAATCCGAAATAACAACAGAAAACGCTGGAAAAACTCAGCAGGCCAGGCAGCATCCGTGGAAAGAGAAACAGAGTTAACGTTTCAGGTCGAAGACCTTTCGTCAGAACTGGAAATAGCAGGAAATGAAATAGATTTAAGGCAAGGATAAAGCTGGGAAAAGGGGGAGGGGATGAAAGAACAAAAGGAGAGATTAAGAGACATTAAGAGATGATCAAGGCAAGAGGTGGTAATGTGACAGGTTGAGGCTAAAAGAAGTGTGAAATGCACTGGCAGAATGAAGGACAGCTGCCAGCTTCTAGGAGGGAAAAAAATAGAGGGTAATGGTTGATGGGTGTTTTTGTGACTGGAAGGCTGTTTCCAGTGGGGTTCTGCAGGGCTCCGTACTAGGTCTCTTGCTTTTTGTGGTATATATCAATGATCTAGACTTGAATATAGGGGGTATGATTAAGAAATTTGCAGATGATACTAAAATCAGCTGTGTGGTTGATACTGAAGAAGGAAGCTGTAGACTGCAGGAAGATATCAATAAATTGGTCAGGTGGGCAGAACAGTGACAAATGGAATTCAATCCGGAGAAATGTGAGGTAATGCATTTGGGGAGGGCTAACAAGGAAAGGGAATACACATTAAATGGGAGGACACTGAGTAGTGTAGAGGAACAAAGGGACCTTGGAGTGCATGTCCACAGATCCCTGAAGGTAGCAGGCCAGGTAGATAAGGTGGTTAAGAAGGCATACGGAATGCTTGCCTTTATTAGCCGTGGCATAGAATACAAGTCATGATGCGGAGATGCCGGTGTTGGACTGGGGTGGACAAAATTGAGAGGTCGCACAACACCAGGTTATAGTCCAACAGTTTTATTTGAAATCACAAGCTTTCGGAGCTATCGATTGCTCCTTCCTCAGGTGAAGTAAATTAGATACAGAATCGCCAAAGCATATATAGATAGAAAACAAAGCATGTGTACCTTACAATTGCAGACCACTAAATTAAATCATCCTGACTATCTGCCGAGGTGTGATAAAGTTAATTAAGTCAGCCAGGAAGGTACCACATCAAAGACATAGCAAGATACAACTGAGACCTTGGGTTTATGTCACGATACATGACGTGATCCGGACTCGAGTCGTCGTTAGCTTGTTCACAGATGTGATTCCCAGTAAAAAAGTAAAAATTTTCCCAGTAAAAAAGTAAAAATTTTAAAGCTTTTCGTTTTACATACAGACGGCAGCTTTTGACACGTTAGAACCCCTGCGACTACACCTCATTGTCTCAGTTGTATCTTGCTATGTCTTTGATGTGGTACCTTCCTGGCTGACTTAATTAACTTTATCACACCTCGGCAGATAGTCAGGATGATTTAATTTAGTGGTCTGCAATTGTAAGGTACACATGCTTTGTTTTCTATCTATATATGCTTTGGCGATTCTGTATCTAATTTACTTCACCTGAGGAAGGAGCAATCGATAGCTCCGAAAGCTTGTGATTTCAAATAAAACTGTTGGACTATAACCTGGTGTTGTGCGACCTCTCAATAGAATACAAGAGCAGGGGGGTTATGCTTCAGCTGTATAAAACACTAGTTAGGCCTCAGCTAGAGTACTGCTTGCAGTTCTGGTCACCACATTACAGGAAAGATGTAACTGCACTAGAGAGGGTACAGAGGAGATTTACAAGGATGTTGCCGGGAGTAGAGAATCTTAGCTATGAGGAAAGACTGGATAGGCTGGGTTTGTTTTCCTTGGAACAGAGGAGGCTGAGGGGAGACCTTATTGAGGTGTATAAAATTATGAGGGGCCTAGATAAAGTGGATAGAAAGGACCTATTTCCCTTAGCAGAGGGGTCAAAAACCAGGGGGCACAGATTTAAAGTAATTGGTGGAAGATTTAGAGGGGATTTGAGGGGAAATTTCTTCACCCAGAGGGTTGTGGGTGTCTGGAACTCACTGCCTGAAAGGGTGGTAGAGGCAGGAACCCTAACGACATTTAAAAAGTACTTGGATGTGCACTTGGGATGCTGTAACCTGCAGGGCTACGGACCAAGAGCTGGGAAGTGGGATTAGGCTGGATAGCTCTTTGTTGGCCGGCGCGGACATGATGGGCCGAAATGGCCTCCTTCCGTGCTGTAACTTTCTATGATTGCCTTGCACATGAAGTGGGAGTCAAAACCAAGTGTAGTCTTCAAGTGAAGTGGGCTTAGAGGGTGGGGAATAATTTGCCCAGGGTGCTCGGATTTATTCACTCCCCATTTTCTATCATTATTATATTTCCATTCTCGGTTGCTATGTCCATTATAAGGGAAAGTGTCTATGTAATCATTTTATAATGGCATTTCCCCCTTGTAAACGGTTGCCTATCGCAGTTGATGAACCAATTGGATTGCTCAAAATGCTTTTTGAAAGAGAAATTGCCTGCCATTGTTCTCAGTAACTGAATTGTCTAATGTCCAAAATAAGATTTTAAACAAAGTAAATTACATATTTTATAATAGGATTACATTTATCAATTGAATTGTTTTGTGTCTATTAATAACTTCATTGAAGTTTTTACTTGAAGACCTCTGTCTTTCCAAAAAGCCTGCAGCTGGACTTAAAGTTACTGCACTGAGCAGAAATATCATTAGCTAAAGGCAGGTCCCCAGTTTGAGAATTGCCATTTATTGTCCTTGACTTATCTTGGGCAGCATTTAAAAAAAAAAATGAGGTTGTATTTTGAAAAAGTAAATTATTGGCCTAGGATGCTCCTTCCGCTTTTATAAAGTTTTTTTCCCCACACAGGTTGTTTCGATGCTATGGTAAGAAGAACATAAAGATGGAGTCCGTTCCACTTAAAGCCTTATCGTTGGATCCTCGGTAAGCAGTAATTGGAACAGTCCAGATTTGTGACTCTTAATCATCATATTAATTGGCAAAGCTGTAATTTAACCATTGTGCACCACTGGGCTCCTTTATCTTAATATTTTATAGGAAAATTCCACTTAACGTTGTGTTGTATTCTTAATTCATCACCTCAATGTTTCCTCCAACAGTGCAGTCATCAGTGACTCACCTTGCTCTCTCCCTTGAGTTAGGAAGGGCAGAAGCTAGAACTGCATGTGTGTTTTTCACAGTTCAAGTGGACATAATTTTACTCACCCAGCTTTACTAACATCCTAGTGGCTGCAGTGTGCTGAGCAGAATGCTAAGATCTATGAGGTCTGATGGTGTCTATGTCTATAGTTGTTGTCTGGGCTCACTTATGAACAATGGCCGCTGGGCCACTTAGGAGTGAGGGGTCGGGGGCGGGCTGGGGGGAACCGGGACTGCACCTGTGGAACTGCACTCCAGCAAGGGTCGGCACCTTCAGGAGAGCAGGGTGGGGGGAATAGCTGTTGGGAAATGTGTGAACGTGGCCTGGTTTGATACTTTTCATTTTTTCTTTCCTTCTCTTTCCATTGTTGTGGTGGAATGCCTGTGCTTTACTTGGCAGCTCCTCAACAAAAGCACACTTAGATCAAGAACTCCTCACTAACAGCCTAACACTCCACGGAAGAGTGCATTGGTGCCCATTGTGCTCTGCCACTTCTTTCCCCTCCAGTTTTCTTACCCTGCCATGTGCTAGGATACTGTTCCACAGGGACCCGCTGCCCTCGGTACCTTGCCTAAGTAGCTCTTCTTCATGCGTCAGTACAGTGAGCATGTGCTTTCCAGCAGATATTACTGGATAACAATCAAGATGGAATCCTGACTAAGTTATTTCCCCCTTCCTAACTGGAAAGGCACCGAAGACAATTAGTCTTTCTGCTGCTGCATTGGCTGAGATCGCTAACTCGGCACAGACCAGGGATTAAACCTGCAACCTCCCTGATTTGTATGGCTCCATTTCACAGGTCATTCTATTCCTTCCCCTTTCCCACCATTTCTCCCCCTCCACCCCCCCACCCCCCACCCCCCAAACATTTATTTAAATAAGATATAAAAGTGTTGCAATAGTGCGCAGAAGGATTTGCCTCCCATGTTGAGTTGTGTATCTCGACTATCTCCGTTGTGCCAGAACTTTTCTCTGCAGTTCTGGAACTTGAAGGCAGGTCTCCTGACAGTGGTACCTCCGTCAACCATTGTAAGACTAAATCCCCTGAAAGCAACTTTCAGAATAATATTTAATTTTATAGCATATTTTGATTTTTTATTATTACTCAAAGCTTTCTGAGATTCTGTTATTTCCTTTACTTCATATCAGGATGTTAACAGTTTACTTTTTTTTTTTCCAGCTTTGTGTTCCTTCTGGATCATGGACTTGAGATTTACATCTGGAGGGGCTCCCAGGCCACACTGAGTGCAAGCACCAAAGCTAGGTACTATTCCCACACCTGGCGTACTGCATACAGTTTTGGTCACCTGTGAAGGACATGGAAACACTTGAGCGGGTGCAGAGGGAAGCACCAAGACTGAGTCAGGTGTAAAGGGGATAAGCCACGAGGAAAGATTGTAGAAACTTTAGTCTAGAAAGAAGGCTAAGGGGAATCTCGCTGAGGTACATAAAGTGTTAACGATTATAGATGAGGTGAACCCAGAATATTACTTCAAAATAAATCAGGCCAGTAGAGCCAGAGGAAGTAAACTTAAATTTGTGAAAAGTAATTTTAAAACCGGCCTAAAGGGCAAAAAAATGCTCAATGATTAAATAATTGAAGGTCAGGTAGTGGTATCAAAGCATGAAGGGCATCGGAGATGCAGTTGGAGGGTGGGCTGGATGGGTTGGAGTAGTAGAGGGACATGTTGAATGGGCCAAATGGTCTTTTCTCATCCTTGACTTAAGTACTTATTTGTCAACCATGTACGAGGTATTAGCGACAAAATCTGAGTCCTGATGAACTGAAACAGGAGCGGTCCGAGAGCGGGAGCGTGAGACAGCAATACTCGAGAGCTGAAGTCTAGAGACATTAATTAAAATTCATAATTTAAACAAGATACTAATTAGCTTCTGAAAGAGGGAATAGACATTTTTTTAGATCATGAATGGACAGCTGATACCTGTTGCTTGCAATTCCTGCGCCATGTGGGAACTTCAGGACACTTCATGTGTCTTGGGGGACCATGTGTGTAGGAAGTGTTTCCAGCTGCTCGAGCTCGAGCTCCGGGTTTCCGAGCTTGAGGGGCAGCTGGAGTCACTGCGGAGCATCAGGGAGGCTGAGAGTTTCCTGGACCGTACGTTCCAGGAAGTGGCCCCCCCACAGGCAGAGAGTGTTCAGGATAGTAAATGGGTGGCCATCCGGAAGAGGCAGGAAGTGCAGGAGTCTTCGGGGTGTGTCTCACTCCCAAACCGGTATGCAGCATTGGAGACTGCTGGGAGTGACGACACCTTGAAGGAGTGCAGTCCAGACCATGGCACCAATGGGCAAGGGACTGCACAGGGGGGGAACAGCAAAGCGTAGAAATGCAGTCGTTATAGGAAATTCCATAGTTAGGGGGACAGACGTACCTTTCTGTAATCGTCATAGTGAGTCCCGCATGGTGTGTTGCCTCCCTGGTGCCAGGGTAAAGGACATCATGGAGAGGGTGCAGAATATTCTGCAGGGGGAAGGGAGTGAGCCAGAAGTTGTGGTACACGTCGGTACTAACGACATAGAGAGGGCAGGTATTGAGGTTCTACAGTCAGAGTTTCAGGAGCTAGCGAGGAAGTTAAAAAGTAGGACCTCAGAGGTAGTAATCTCTGGATTACTCCCAGTGCCACGCACCAGCGAGAGTAGAAATAGGACGACAGGGAGGATCAATGCGTGGCTTGAGGCATGGTGCAGCAGGGAGGGCTTCAGATTCTTGGGGCATTGGGACCAGTTCTGGGGCAGGAGGCACCTATTCAAAAGGGACGGGTTGCACCTCAACAGGACTGGGACCAATGTCCTCATGGGGAGGTTGACTAGTGTGGTTGGGGAGGGTTTAAACTAAATTGGCAGGGGGGTGGGCACCAGCATATAGAAGTGGAAAAGAGGAATAAGGTGAATAAAGGAGGGAGAGTGTTGGATAGTACTAGAGAATGAAGTAGTACCGTATTAGACAGGAGCAGACTAGGAAGGACTACGAGGAATACAAAGGACAGGTTTGGAATGCATGTATGTAAACGCACAAAGTGTGGTGAATAAGGTTGGTGAGCTACAAGCACAATTAGCCGTGTGGGAATATGAAGTTGTGGCAATAACGGGAACGTGGCTTAAAAATGGTGTGGACTGGGCGCTTAATATTCACGGATACAAGGTGTTCAGAAAAGATAGGGAAGGAAAAAAGTGAGGTGGGATGGCAGTTCTGATTAGGGAAGACATTGTAGTGTTGGAAAGAGAGGATGTCCTTGAGGGGGCGAGGACAGAATCCATTTGGTTAGAGTTGAGAAGCAAAAAGGGTATGATCACACTATTGGGAGTATTCTGTAGGCCTCCAAATAGTGAGAGAGAGATAGAGGAGCAAATCTGCAGGGAAATCACAGAGATGTGCAAGAACTATAGAGTGGTGATATTGGGGGACTTTAATTACCCAAATATCGATTGGGATAATGTTAGAGTAAAGGGAAAGGAGGGGGAGGAATTTCTGAAATGTGTTCAGGAGAACTTCCTTGACCAGTATGTTCTCGGCCCAACTAAGAAGGAGGCATTGCTGGATCTGGTGCTGGAAAAAAAGTGGACCAAGTGTCTGTGGGAGAACACTTGGGTAAGAATGACCATCGTATCATAAGGTTTAGGTTAGTAATGGAGAAGAGCAAGGAGCAATCTAAAGTAGAACTTCTAAATTGGAAGAGGGCTGGCTTCAGTGGGATGAGAGGGGATCTAGCCAGGGTAAAATGGAACCAAAGATTGACAGGAAAAACTGTAACGAAACAATGGGTGATCTTTAAGGGGGAGATGTTTCAGGTACAGGCTAGGTACATTCCAACAAGAGGGAAAGGTAGGGGAACCAAAGTCAGGGCTCCTCGGATGACGAGGGAGATAGAGAATAAAGATTGTGAAGGGGTTGGATCGGGTGGATGCGGGGAGGATGTTCCCGTTGATGGGTGAAACTAGAACTAGGGGGCATAGTCTTAGAATAAGGGGCTGCTCTTTCAAAACTGAGATGAGAAGGAACTACTTCACTCAAAGGGTGGTAGGTCCATAGAATATGCTGCCCCAAAAAGCTGTAGAAGCTACATCATTACATAAATTTAAAACAGAAATAGACAGTTTCCTAGAAGTAAAGGGCATTAAGGGTTACGGGGAGCGGGCAGGAATTTGGCCATGAGTCTAGGTTCGGATCGGTCATGGCCCTGTGGGTAGCGTAGCGGGCCCAGGGGCCGTGTAGCCTGATTCTGCTCCTATTTTCGTGTGTCCAATTCTGTTAGGTTCAGGAGATGGTTCTGTGATAGTAGATTGGCGGTTAGGATCAGATCAGCCATGATCTATTGAATGGCGGAGCAGGCTCGAGGGGCCAATTGGCCTACTCCTGCTCCTATTTCTTATGTTCTTATGTAATATGATGAAACAAAAAAAGAGGGTGTATGATGCATGTCAGGTGAATTCTTCAAGTGAGAACCAGACCAAATACAATAAGTTGAGAGGGGAAGTGAAGAGGAAAATAAGACTGGCAAAGAGAGAATATGAGAATAGAATGGCAGTTAACATAAAAGGGAACCCAAAAATCTTCTACCGGCATGTAAATAGTAAGCGGGTAGTAAGAGGCAGGGTGGGGCCTATTGGGGACAAAGAAGGTGATATATGCTTAGAGGCACAGAGCAAGGCTAGAATACTTAATCAGTACTTTGTATCAGTGTTTACTAAAGAAGAGGATGTGTCCTGACTCGCACCAAGTTCCGTTCACCCATCACCCCTGTGCTCGCTGACCTATATTGGCTCCTGGTTAAGCAACGCCTCGATTTCAAAATTCTCATCCTTGTTTTGAAATCCCTCCATGGCCTCGCCCCTCTCTATCTCTGTAATCTCCTTCAGCCCCACAACCCCCCCCCCCCCCCCCCGAGATATCTGCGCTCCTCTAATTCTGGCCTCTTGAGCATCCCTGATTATAATCGCTCAACCATTGGGGCCGTGCCTTCTGTTGCCTAGGCCCTAAGCTCTGGAATTCCCTGCCTAAACCTCTCCGCCTCGCTACCTCTCTTTCCTCCTTTAAGACGCTCCTTAAAACCTACCTCTTTGACCAAGCTTTTGGTCACCCGCCCTAATCTCCTTGTGGCTCGGTGTCAAAAATTTTTTGTCTTTTAATACTGCTGTGAAGCGCCTTGGGACGTTTTCCTAAGTTAAAGGCGCTATATAAATACAAGTTGTTGTTGTTGATGCTGACAAAATATCGGTAGAAGCGGAGATGGTAGAGGTAATGGATGGGGTGAAAATTGATAGGCAGGATGTACTGGAAAGGCTGGATATGCTTAGAGTGGATAAGTCACCTGGTCCGGATGGCTTGCATCCCAGGTTGCTAAGCGAAGTGGGGGTGGAGATAGCGGAAGGGCTTGCCATAATCTTCCAATCTTCACTAGATGCGGGGGAGGTGCCAGAGGATTGGAAAGTGGCAAATGTGACACCCTTGCTCAAGAAAGGGTGCAAGGACAATCCTAGTAACTACAGGCCAGTCAGTTTAACATCAGTGGTAGGTAAGGTTTTAGAAACAATAATCAGGGAAAAAATTAACAGGTACTTGGAGAGGTTTAAGTTAATTAAAGAGAGCCAACACGGATTTGTAAAAGGCAGATCATGTTTGACTAATCTAATTGAATTTTTTGATAAAGTAACAGAAGGTTGATGAAAGGAATGCAGTGGATGTTATCTATATGGATTTTAAGAAAGCATTTGATAAAGTACCACATAAAAAGGTTGATTAACAAAATTGAGGCTCATGGAATAGGAGGGTCAGTGTCAGCTTGGATAAGAAATTGGCTTAAGGATAGAAAACAGCGAGTTGCGGTAAATGGTTGTTTTTCAGACTGGAGGATGGTAGACAGTGGTGTTCCCCAAGGGTCAGTGCTAGGACCATTGCTTTTTTTGATATAATGACCTGGATATTAGAATACAGAGTAAAATTTCGAAATTTGTCGATGATACCAAACTTGGAGGTGTGGCAAACCGTGAGGATGATACCAATCGACTGCAACAGGACATAGATAGGCTAGCAGACAAGTGGCAGATGGAATTTAATAGAGAAGTGTGAGGTGACGCATTTTGGATGACGGGATAGGGAGAGGCAATATACACTTAATGGCACAGTTCTAAAGAGTGTGCAGGGACAGAGAAACCTGGGGGTTCATGTGCATAGATCTTTGAAGGTGACAGGACATATTGAGAGAGTAGTTAGCAAAGCATATGGGATCTTGGGCTTCATAAATAGTGGTATTGAGTACAAAAGCAGGGAAGTTATGCTGAACTTTTATAAAGCTCTGGTTAGGCCACAACTAGAGTATTGCATCCAGTTCTGGTCACCACACTTTAGGAAGGATGTGAAGGCCCTTGAGAGGTTGCAGAGGAGATTTACCAGAATGGTTCCAGGGATGAGGGATTTTAGCTACAAGGTTAGGATGGAGAAGCTAGGGTTGTTGTTCTTGGAGCAAAGGCGGTTGAGGGGAGATTTGATAGAGGTGTACAAGATTATGATGGGTTTGGATAAGGTAGACAGAGAAAGGCTGTTCCCATTAGCTGATGGTACAAGGACTAGGGGACACCGATTTAAGGTTTTGGGCAAGAGATATAGGGGGGATGTGAGGAAGGACTTTTTTACGCAGCAAGTGGTAATGACCGGGAACTCTCTGCTGACGAGGGTGGTGGAAGCGAAGACGAGCAATGATTTCAAAAGGAAATTGGATAGGCACTTGCAGGGCTACGGGGATAGAGCGGGGGAATGGGACTGACTGGATTGCTCTACAGAGAGCCGGCATGGACTCGATGGGCCGAATGGCTTCCTTCTGTGCTGTAATACTGACTCTAAGACAAAGCTGAAGATTGTTTTTTGTGGGCTGTTCCCAGTTTTATTTTTTTTTTAGATTCAGAGACAGCATGTCCATTATGAAGCCAGGTTTAGGCACTGTGTGGGGACAGCTCTTGGGTGCATGGAACTGTTCCATCTGAAGTGTGTTGCAATCAGAATTTTCTGTCTTTCAGACTGTTTGCTGAAAAGATAAATAAAAACGAGAGAAAAGGAAATGCAGAGATTATACAACTGATGCAGAATCAGGAGACGCCAGAATTCTGGGAGGCTGTGGGAGGACAACCGGAGGAGATTAAATGTCACGTGGCAGACAATTTCAAGCCAGTGCGGCCTAAACTTTATAAGGTAAAAATAAAGCCGAATTGTTTCGTTTAGCAGAGATTGCAGAAGAAACTTCTGTATGTATTGTATTGTACTCTCCTAGTATAATGCATGTACAATGTGCATACTGCCTTTACTTGGTGTATAGTTCTGGTAGGAATTGGTGGGAGAACTGAACCTCTGTACCTCTTGTGCTGGGCAGTGTCATCTCTCTCCAGGATTTTGTTTACATGGGCAAACTGAGGTAATAATCTACCTGCTGTGTAATATCCAGTGGGCAGAGTTAATCCTGACTGAATTGCTGCTTCAGATGCCCCCCCCCCCCCCCCCCCCCGTAGAGCACACCAGTGGTGCAGTGCAGTACATTAAGCCTGCTGTGCATGGGGTGGTAGCGCACTGGTTGATGCCTCTAATTTGCTGCATGGATATTAATTATGCAGTTGTGGACTGCATTGGGACACCAACCCACAGGTATGGATGGAAAGATCAGGGGATGAAATACTCAATGATAAAGTCTGGAACCAATGAAATGTTTCTGCCAGCTTGGCTTTAAATGTCCCAGCCTACGCACTCTGCCACTTTGCATCGTCACTCTGTTGACTCTCGCACCTTGACTTATTCCATCCTTTCTCTGACCTCACAACTGTGGAACTCTTCACTTCCCTTTGTCTTTCCTTCCCTCTGCAAGAAACCCATGCTTGGTGTCACCTAACCACTACTTCCTGATTTATTACATCTCTCTCTTACTCCTTTCAACCTTGGTGCTGCGCTACACTCTGAGCCTTGGCCTTGCACTTTGGGTTTCTCCACTTGAACAAAAACTAAAATCCTCTAGGGTTGCTGACACCTCGGGAGGCTGGTTCAGAGGGGCACTGGGGAGGCCCGGGTGGGGAGGAGGGGTACCTGGGTGGGTGGGCTGTGGAGGTCATCACAGCCAAGCCTCACCCTGTTCTTGCCCAACATGGACAATGCTTGCCAGCAAGATCACTGGGAATAGGATGGGCAACTAATGTGATTTTATTTCCTCTAGACTCGGGTGTAGGGAGCAATATTATAAATTTTGCTGATGATACGAAACTTAGCAAAATAATAGATGGTGATGAGGATAGTTATAGGCTTCAGGATGACATAGACAGAAATGGGCAGAAGCATGGCAGATGGAGTTCAATGCGGAGAACTGTGAAGTGAGGCACTTTGGGAGGACTAATATGGAAAGACAGTATACTATAAATGGCACGATGTTGAAAAGTGCAGATGAGCAGAGAGACCTTGGTGTCCATATACACAAATCCTTAAAGGTGGCAGGGCAAGTTGATCAGGTGGTTAAAAAAGCATCTGGGTTTATAAATAGAGGAATAGAATATAAAAGCAAAGAGATCATGCTAGAACTAAATAAATTCTGGGCACCACACTTCAGGAAATATGTAAAGGTCTTAGAAATGGTACAGAGGAGGTTTACTAGGATGTTACCAGGGATAAGGGACTTGTTATGAGGAGAGGTTGGAAAAGTTAGGACTGTTCTCCTTGGAACAGAGTAGGTTAAGAGGTGATCTAATAGAGGTTTTCCAGATGATGAGAGGTTTGGATAGAGTAGAGAGAAAAACTATTCCCTCCGGCGAGTGGGTCAATAACCAGAGGTCATAGATTAAAATCATTGGCAAAAGATCTCGAGGGGAGACAAGGGGAATTTCTTTTCACTCAGAGTTGTCGGGATCGGGAACGCTCTACCTGAAAAGGTGGTGGAAGGTGATTCCATCAATAATTTTAAAAGGGAGTTGGACGGTACTTAAGGGTGAGGAACTTACAGGGTTACCGACAAAAAGTGGGGATGTGGGACTGAGCACGACTGCTTTTTCAAAGAGCCAGCACAGGCACGATGGGCTGAATGGCCTCCTTCTGCGCTGCAAGTTTCTATGATTCTTGCCCAGTTATAGTGGCCCTTTTTATTTTTTGCTTCTCTTCTCCCCCCCCCCGGGTTGAAAATAACATTATTTGAGACCAGGGAGACACAAGTCTGAACTCACTGGCTGTAGTTTTCAAAATCTTAATTACAGGTAGGGACAAGAAATGATTGTGAAGAGAGGAAAGACTCCACATTGCCTGAGTGTTCCTTTGGACATCTTGTGTTAAATGAGCCTTGCATATCTAAGAGTGAACTTCCTTTATTTCTCCTCCTCCCCCATCCTTGCTCATTAACTGCAGCCAAGAGGGATGCAGTCACGCTTCTACCAATGTCATTGTGAACTTGCCCCTAGGAGTTGCATGAGTCTGACCCAGAGTAACTTTCTGTCCTTCCCTCTAACTGTTTTGGCTTCTATTCGGTGCCTCTTCACAGCAACAATACTGAGACTGGGAACTCTGTTTCTGTTGGACTCACATCTGCATCCCAGTGCTGCTGCACTTCTGCACCCTGGTGCTCCGATGCTCAGTATAGAGAAGGGGCTTTTGAACAATGTTGATAATCAGATCATCGAATCGTACAGCACAGAAGGAGGCCTTTCAGCCCGTCGTGTCTCAGCCGGTATATCGAGCTGTTAAGTAACTTTTAAAAGAAAACCCCTGGGGTAGCCATTGTGTGTGTGTGTGCATGTTCACTTACTCTGCTGGTTGAGAGCTTCAGCGAGCGGCAGGCCACTGCTAATTGTTGTGGCATGTGACCAGGATTGGGATAAAGCAGCAGCTGGTGCCTGCTATTCCCTCCTGTGGGGTTGGGCAGCAGCTTGCATGACTTGGCATTAGCTTTGTCTGCCCCGGCCAGCTTCAGGGCATGGTGCGTTATGGATTTTTTTCCCATGCTGGTTTAGCCCTCAGTGCTAACTTTCTTCTCAGCAATGTGCACAATGATCCTAAATTATCCAGATTTTCTGCATGAAGATAGTTTGTAAGACCTCGAGCATTTTTCAGATTTACCCCCTCCTAGAGACGCTGACTTGGGCTGGGATAGGGTTTCCTCTGCTACCTCACCCAGCTGCCCATTCTGGATCTGTGAGCTGTGAGAATGTTGACCAGCTATTCTATCAGATCCTGGCCCAACTTCCACCTTCCAGCAGCGATCATCACATACAGATGTGGAACAGCAATCCTAGCTGCCTATTTTTTTCCATTTCTTCTTTTCTCCACCCCCCCACCCCCCTTACTCAGGCTGGTTCAAGCAGCCCTATGTTGCTTATATTGAGATCGACTGGGAACCGGGATGGGACCCGTGTCCTAGCGGAAAGGGTAAATAGGGAGGTGACGAAGGCTTTAAACTAGTAAGATGGGGGGAGGGATCTACAAGAAACATAACCAGCCTAATTATAAACAAAACAGGAAAAGAGAACATAGGAAAGAATAAAGTAAGGGAGGACATTGATGGCAAGGGAATAAATAGTGTTATAGAACAGGAGTCTAAAAAGATGGGTAAACATAAAGTGAGAGGAAATCCTATTAAAAATGAGTTAAACTGTACCAATGCACAGTGTCCGTAATAAAACAGGGGAGCTGGAGGCAATCATGCGTTGCAAGGAACCAGACATAGTAGGGATTACTGAGACATGGCTTCAGAAAAATCAGGACTGGGAATTAAACATTGCGGAGTATAACATATTTAGAAAAGATAGAGAGGGGAAAAGGGGAGGTGGAGTAGCTATACTTATTAGGGACAACATAATGGCTGTTGAAAAAAGTGACGCAGCTATCAGCAAGACAAAAATAGCGTCCATATTGATAGAGATAAAAGATAATAAAGGATCAATCAACAACAACAACAACTTGTATTTATATAGCGCCTTTAACGTAGTAAAACATCTCCAGGGGTTGCACAGCAGTATTTTAAGACAAAAAATTTGACACCGATCCACATAATGATAAATTAGGGCAGATGACCAAAAGCTTGGTCAAAGTGGTAGGTTTTAAGGAGGAAAGAGAGGTAGCGAGGCGGACAGGTTTACGTAGGGAATTCCAGAGCTTAGGGCCTAGGCAACAGAAGGCACGGCCACCAAAGCTGAGCGATTATAATCAGGGATGCTCAAGAGGGCAGAATTAGAGGAGCGCAGATATCGGCGGGGTGTGGGGGGGGGGGGGGGGTGTTGTGGGGCTGAAGGAGATTACAGAGATAGGAAGGCGAGGCCATGGAGGGATTTGAAAACAAGGATGATAATTTTGAAATTGAGTCGCTGCTTAACTGGGAGCCAATGTTGGTCAGCGAGCACAGGGGTGATGGGCGATCGGGACTTGGTGCGAGTTAGGACACTGATAGGTGTAGTCTACAGACCACCTAATAGTGGAAGGGAGGTGGAGGAAGAAATATACAGACAAATTAGGGAAATGAGTAAAAAACATAGAATAATAATCATGGGGGATTTCAACTACCCCGATATTAATTGGACAGAAGAGGTAGGTAAAGGGGATAAGGGAATGGAGTTCCTACAATGTGTACAGGATTCCTTTCTAACCCACTATGTAAAAAGCCCAACAAGGGACGATTCACTATTGGATCTTGTAATGGGGAATGAACCAGAGCAGATCAGAGAAGTAAAAGTAGGGGAACATGTAAGCAATAGTGACCATAATATAATACACTTTATGATGATAATTGAGAAGGACATAAGTATGACGAAAACCAGGGTAATAGATTGGAGAAAAGCTGATTTTGAGGGGCTGAGAATAGAACTTGGGAAAATAAAATGGGCAACAATATTGGCAAACAGTGATGTGGAACAGCAATGGGAAACATTTAAAACGGTGTTCAACAGAGTGCAGGAACAATATATTCCGCTAAAAGGAAAGAACAAACTAAACGCTAATGAGACTCCATGGATGAATAAAGCCATAAGGGAACAATTGAGGGTAAGGAAAGAGGCATACATTAAGTACATAGACAGCAGGGGAGTGCATGATAAGGGAGAATACGAAGAGATTAGGAGAGAAGTCAAAAAACAATTAGGAAGGCAAAGAGGAACTATGAAATTAAATTATCAAGGAACATAAAACAAAATAGTAAAATATTTTACAGGCACATCAATAAAAAAACGAAGGTTGGGATGGTAATAGGGCCATTAAGGGATAGACGGGATAATACCACAGGTAATGATAGAGAGATGGGAGAAATATTAAATAATTATTTTGCTTCAGTATTTACCAGGGAGATAAAACAGGTGGACATGACATTGGATGATGATTAGTAATGAGATAAGTGCATTTAAAATAAAAAGAGGGGATATATTAAATAAACTAATCAAACCCCTGGTCTGGATGGATTGCATCCACGCATTTTAAAAGAATCTAGGGAAGAGATAGCAGAGGCACTATTACACATATTTAATAATTCATTTAAAAAGGTGTAGTGCTAGAGGATTGGCAGACAGCTAACGTAATACCTATATTTAAGAAGGGGGATAGAACATGTCCAGGGAATTATAGACCAGTCAGCTTAACATCGGTAGTAGGAAAAATAATGGAATCCCCACTAAAGGAGAAAATAGAAGAACATCTAGAAACCAGAAACATAGTAATGAATAGTCAGCATGGATTTCAAAAGGGAAAGTCTTGCTTGACCAACCTCATTGAATTTTTTGAAGAGGTAACAGGGAGAGTAGACAATGGTATTGCAGTAGATGTAATTTATCAAGATTTTCAAAAGGCCTCCGATAAGGTACCACCTAATAGACTGATGAACAAGGTCAGAGAATGTGGAGTCTGGGGACAAGTAGCAGAATGGATAGCTAGCTGGCTTCAAGACAGAAAGCAGAAAGATGGGGTAAAAGGTAGCTATTCAGAGTTGCAGAAGGTGGGTAGTGGTGTTCTACAAGGATCAGTGCTGGGACCACTGTTGTTCACAATTTATATTAAAGATTTAGACTTTGGAATCAAAAACACAATTTCTAAATTTGCAGATGACACCAAATTGGGGAAGATAGTCAATACTGAGGAGGACTGCAACAAATTACAGGAGGACATTAATAAACTTGCAGAATGGACATATAATTGGCAAATGAAGTTCAACACAGATAAATGTGATGTATTACATTTTAGTAGGAAGAATAGGGAGGTCACGTTACTTGGAGGGTGCGAGTCTAGGTGGGGTAGAGGAACAAAGGGATCTCTGAGTACAAATGCATAAATCACAAAGTTGTGACACAGGTTAGCAAGGCCATTAAAAAAAGCAAGCCAAGCACTAGGGTTTATTTCTAGAGGTATAGAATTGAAAAGTAGTGAAGTTATGCTAAACCTGTATCGAACCTTGGTTAGACCACACAGAACTGCGTACAGTTCTGGTCGCCATATTATAATAAGGATATCGAGGCACTGGAGAGGGTGCAGAAAAGATTTACAAGGATAATACCAGAAATGCGAGGGTATACATATCAGGAAAGGATGAACAGGCTGGGTCTCTTTCTCTTGAAAAAAGGCTGAGGGGTGACCTAATAGAGGTCTTTAAAATTATGAAAGGTTTTGATAAGAGTGGATACAGAGAGAATGTTTCCATTTGTGGGGAAGAGCAAAACTAGAGGCCATCAATATAAGATAGTCACCAAGAAATCCAATAGGGAATTCAGAAGAAACTTCTTTACCCAAATAGTGGTGAGAATGTGGAACTCGCTACCACAGGGAGTGGTTGAAGCAAATAGTATAGATGCATTTAAGGGGAGGCTAGACAAGCATATGAGGGAGAAGGGAATAGAGGTTTATGCTGATAGATTTAGATGAGGAAAGACTGGAGGAGGCTCGAGTGGAGCATAAACACCGGCATGGACTGGTTGGGCTGAATGGCCTGTTTCTGTACCGTATATCCAATGTAATCCTATGAGTAGCTGAGCTCAGAGTGGGGACTGTTTCTAGGGCTTTCCTGGTGTGTAGCTCAGTATCACATCAGGTGATGCATTTACTCACTAAGCCATCAGAGAATGTATTGTACTTTTCAATGCATGTTCAGCAATCTAACCATAGTATTCAACAACCTGAATATGTCACTATTGTAGACAAAACCTATTAAACGTGTGAGGACTTTTCACATTTAAAGGTAAGTGCACATCTGGCAACTGGGTTTATTTATGGGGAGATGAGGTAGAAGATCTGATTGAATGGCGGAGCAGGCTCGAAGGACCAAAGGACCTACTCCTGCTCCTATTAAGTTCTTGTGTACTATGGGAGGGTGAGAGTGCATGAGATATTGGTATAAATGACGAGGGAAGGGGCCGTCAACCCTCCGTCACTCAGGCATATCTCCTGGTGAAACTGTGGTATTGATGAGTTTTGCCTGAATGCTCTTGCGCTCGACTATTTTCCTTACTTAACTGAGAAGGATGTTTGAGCTGGAAGATGGAGTGGAGAAGGTAAGTGGACAACAATTAATACAATACAGGTTTTTAAAGTAAAATGTAATTGCTTTTGTCTCCTCAGGTTGGCTTAGGTCTTGGATACCTGGAGCTTCCTCAGATTAATTACAAACTCTCCGTGGAGCACAAAGTGAAGCCGAAGATTGATCTGGTGCCAGAACTGAGACTGGTACAGTGACTCTTCCCTTTTATGGGGTTTGAATCCTGGATGGTACTGATTAGTAATGGATGAACTTTAGACCTAGGCTTGGTCACTTGTGAAATTAAACCCATTTAAAGGGCCAGTCTAATATTGGAATCCTTGGTTGTAGTGCTACCCTGTAGAGTCAAATTGAGGAAAAATTATCCTTTTCATTTCAGGTCCAGAGTCTTTTGGATACACGGGCTGTCTATATTCTAGATTGCTGGTCAGATGTCTTCATCTGGATTGGATGCAAGTCTCCGCGATTGGTCAGAGCCGCGGCCCTGAAGCTGGGACAGGAGCTGTGCAGCATGTTACACCGCCCCAAGCACGCTATCGTTATCCGAAACCTGGAGGGGACAGAATGTCAAGTAGGAAACCTACTTTGGGTTACAGTTAGGAATGTGCAGGAAAGAAATGGGGAGCCAGTTTAAGGTTGCTCAAGTACAACCCATCCAAAATGATTTAAGTGACAGCAAGCTTTGCTTTTAATAGTTTGTAGATTGTGGAAGGAAGGTAAGGCTGAGGAGAGGAGAAGTTAATTGTTTTGAGATCCTGGGAAAGGATGAACTAGAGTAGGAGATGATGCGATGAACCTTGATTTCGACACAGTGATGTAGATATGGGGGTGGGGTGGGGGGAAATGTGTGTGTATTTGTTGAACAGTCAATTTGTCTGATATAGCTGTGAGATATCTCACCGGAATCACTGTGTCCCCAGAATTCACAAGTGATACGAGCACCTGTACAAATAGCAGTGGGGAGAAGGCTCAGAAGCTGTTGGTAAAACTTCCATTTGGGAACCTAGTTTGACTTGTGCACTTGTTCTTGATCCAATTATGTTCATGATTGTTCTCTAACAAACATGATCCATTATTTGCAACTAGGTGTTTAAGTCTAAATTCCATAACTGGGATGATGTCCTGAAGGTGGATTATACAAGAAATGCAGAAACTGTGCTGAAGAAACAAGGTCTCATGGGTAAAGTGAAGAAGGACTCCAAGAAGAAAGACCAGATTAAAGCCGATCTGACTGCCCTCTTCCTGCCACGACAGCCACCAATGCCACTCTCGGAGGTACTGGCTGTGACTACACTTCGAACCATGGGAGGGAGTGATCTCTGTTGAGGAGTTTGGGTTGGGAAGCAGGATTGTCTGAATGGGCCTGCCAGCGTGGGCCCATCAAGTAACCATTGCCAGGCTGAACCTTCAGCAATGGTGCAGTTACTCTTGCTATCTGTGCTGTTTCCTTCTGGAATGAGTATGCAGCAGTAGGTTACAAAAGCAAAATACTGCGAATGCTGGAAATCTGCCTTAGTCAATGCCTTGTATCATTAGGCTGCTGAGAAGTCTGAGAATGAATTGCCAGTGATTGATAATTTGTTTTATCTCTTTTCTAAATGATAAGCTAGGAACTGTGGAGGAGCAGAGAGATTTAGGAGTCCATGTATAGAAATTACTAAAAGCTAGTGGACAGGTACAAAAATTAATTAAAAAGGCTAATGGAATGTTGGTCTTTATCTCAAGGGGGCTGTAATACAAAGGGAAGAAAGTTATGGTACAGTTGTATAAAGCTCTGGTTAGACCCCATCTGGAGTAACTGCGTTCAGTTCTGGGCACTGCACCTCAGGAAGGATATATTGGCCTTGGAGGGGGAGCAGTGCAGATTCACCAGAATGATGCCGAGGCTAAAAGTGTTAAATTATGAGGACAGTTTGCATAGACTAGGCTTGGATTCCCTTGAGTTTAAAAGATTAAGGGGTGATCTAATTGAGGTGTTTAAGATGATTAAAGGGTTTGATCGGGTAGATATAAACTCTTTCCTCTGGTGGGGAAGTCTGGAACAAGGAGCATAACCTTAAAATTAGAGCCAGGCCGTTCAGGGGTGATGTCAGGAAGCACTTCTTCACATAAAGGGTAGTGGAAATCTGGAAAACTCTCCCTCAAAGAGCTGTTGAGGATGGGGGTCAATTGAAAAATTCAAAACTGAGATGGATAGATTTTTGTTAGGTCAGGGTATTCAGGGATATGGAACCAAGGCGGGTAGATGGAGTTAAGATACCGATCAGCCATGATCTAATTGAATGGCTGAACAGGCTCGAGGGGCTGAAAGACCTGCTCATGTTCCTATGTTAATTCTGTAAAGTAGATCCAACTCCTGTTAGTTCTGGCTGTAGAGTTTTGGAGGTATTCAGCTTTCTAAAATTTACTTGCTCTTGAATGAATTAAAAAATATAGTGTGTGTTAACCCTGCAAGCCTTTCTCGCTATTTGTTGGTGCGAATGCGATGTTTGTTTAGCAAGTACCTGTAGTTGAGTTTTGGTTTCTACCATCAGGCTGAGCAGCTGATGGAGGAGTGGAACGAGGACCTGGACGGAATGGAGGGCTTTGTGCTGGAAGGAAAGAAATTTGCGCGCCTCCCCGAAGAAGATTTTGGTCACTTTTACACACAAGACTGTTACGTCTTTCTTTGCAGGTAACTAGTTAAAGTGAAGTTGTATAATGGACTAGGTAACAGCCTCCTGTTTATATGAATGAGTGTGGCTGGTAAGCATTCATTTAAGTCTCTGCCAGTGAAAAGCTTGAATAATTTATGAATGTCATCTGAACTACTTAATTGAATTGCCACCTGCACCTTGCTCACTTTCTCCAGAAGCTTATTTCCCAGTTTTGTCCTCATCAGTTGAAATCGGCTGTACCCACAAGGAACGTCTCAAACTTAATTCATTTATGTCTATTGCAGAGGGAGGAGGCTGTGATTCCAGGTCCCCTCCCTGCCATGCCCCCACCCTTACTCCCCTGCCCTATCTGTTTGTAATAAGTATCATTCTCATTCAGCCTTCCTTGGCGTTTGTTTGGTTCAGGTACTGGGTTCCAGTGGAATATGAGGACGATCAGAAAGATAAAGAGAAGATGGAAGAGGATGGAGATGAAGAAGAAAAACAGCAGGAGGAAGATTTCCAGTGCGTGGTGTACTTTTGGCAAGGCCGAGAGGCTTCCAACATGGGCTGGCTAACTTTCACCTTCAGCCTGCAGAAGAAATTTGAGAGCCTTTTCCCTGGCAAGCTAGAGGTAAACACTCGTGCGTTCTCAACATTAGATTGTATATAATAAATGCTTTCATATTTGGGGTTATCTGTTGCCACAGGTTTAAAATGCCTGGAGAGAAATTTGTGTTTTTTCCTTGCCTGTAGTTTTTTCCCTTCCTCTCATCTCCTGAAAGCACTGACTCTTGGGGCATAAAGGGTAATCCTGTGCTCATGCGTTCCCGGTGGCGAGCTGTGCTTTTTCCCACAATTTCAGGATGTGGGCAGTGCTGGCATTTATTGCCCATTGCTAAATACTCTTGATAAGGTGGTGGTGAGTTGCCTTCTTGAAACGCTGCAGTCCGTGTGGTGGAGATACTCCCACAGTGCTGTTAGGGAGGGAGTTCTAGGGTTTTGACCCAGTGAGTATGAAGGCATGGCGATGTATGTCCAAGTCAGGATGGTGTGTAACTTGGAGGTGATGGTGTTCCCATGCACCTGCTGTCCTTGTCATTCTAGGTGGTGGAGGTCGCAGGTTTGGGAGGTACTGCCAAAGAAGCCGTGGCAAATTGCTGCAGTGTATCCTGTCGATAGAACACATGATTGGCTTTCAACAACCACCTTCCTTTGTGCCAGCTATGACTCCAGTCACTGAAGAGTTTTCCCCTTGATTGCCACAGACTTCAGAAATGAGGCTGTTCGCTGATGATTGTAGTGTTCAGTTCCATTTGCAGTTCCTTATATAATGAAGCAGTCTATGCCCACGTACAGCAAAACCTCTACCGCCTAGAAGGACAAGAGCAGGCGCATGGTAACACCACCAGCTCTTCCCCTACAAGTCACACACCTGACTTGGACGTTTATCGCCATCCCTTCATCGTCACCTGGTTAAAATCCTGCAACTCCCTACCTAACAGCACTATCGGAGTACCTTCACTGCACAGACTGCAGCGGTTCAAGAAGGCAGCTCACCTTCTTAAGGGCAACTAGGGATTGACCATAAATGCTGGCCTTTCCTGTGACGCCCACATCCCAAAAATGAGTAATAAAAATAAATGAGGTTACAGATTGTGGTGGAAAACAATTCTGCTGCTGCTGTTGGCCCACAGTGACTCATGGATGCCAAGTTTTGAATTGCTGGATCTGTTCTTAACCTGTACCACTTAGAATAGTGGTAGTGCCACACAACACACTGGCAGGTGTCTTCAGTGTGAAGGCAGGACTTGATCTTCACGAGGACTGTGCGGTGGTGACTCCTGCTAATACTGTCTTGGACAAATGCATCTACATAAGAACATAAGAAATAGGAGCAGGAGTAGGCCAATCGGCCCCTCGAGCCTGCTCCGCCATTCAATAAGATCATGGCTGATCTGATCCTAACCGCCAATCTACTATCTATCACAGAACCATCTCCTGCATCTAACAGAATTGCACACACGAAATAGGAGCAGAATCAGGCTACACAGTCCCTGGGCCCGCTCCACTACCCACAGGGCCATGACCGATCCGAACCTAGACTCATGTCCAAATTCCTGCCCGCTCCCCGTAACCCTTAATGCCCTTTACTTCCAGGAAACTGTCTATTTCTGTTTTAAATTTAATTAATGTTGTAGCTTCTACAGCTTTTTGTGGCAGCATATTCCATGGACCTACCACCCTCTGAGTGAAGTAGTTCCTCCTCATCTCAGTTTTGAAAGAGCAGCCCCTTATTCTAAGACTATGTCCCCTAGTTCTCGTCTCACCCGTCATCGGGAACATCCTCCCCGCATCCACCCGATCCAACCCCTTCACAATCTTATATGTTTCAATAAGATCGCCTCTCATTCTTCTGAACTCCAATGAGTAGAGTCCCAATCTACCCAACCTCTCCTCATATGACCACCCCCTCATCCCCGGGATTAACCGAGTGAACCTTTTTTGCACTGCCTCGAGAGCAAGGATGTCTTTCCTTAAGTAAGGACACCAAAACTGTATGCAGTATTCCAGGTGCGGTCTCACCAATACCTTGTACAACTGAAGCAATACCTCCCTATTTTTATATTCTATCCCCCTAGCAATGAAAGCCAACATTCCATTTGCCTTCTTAATCACTTGCTGCACCTGCATACTAACCTTTTGAGTTTCGTGCACCAGGACCCCCAGATCCCTTTGCACTTCAGTACTCTCCAGTTTCTTGCCATTAAGATAATAAATTGCTCTAGGATTTTTCCTGCCAAAGTGCATCACCTCACACTTTCCAGTGTTGTATTCCATCTGCCAAATCTCTGCCCACTTACTTAGCCTGTCTATGTCTCCTTGCAGGTTTTTTATGTCCTCCTCACTCACTACTTTCCCTCCCATCTTTGTATCATCTGCAAATTTTGATATGTTACACTTGGTCCCTTCCTCCAAATCGTTAATATAGATTGTGAAGAGTTGGGGACCCAGCACTGACCCCTGTGGAACACCACTAGTTACTGATTGCCAGTCTGAGAATGAACCATTTATCCCAACTCTTTGCTTTCTGTTAGATAGCCAATCCTCTATCCATGCCAGAATATTACCCCCAATCCCGTGATTTTTTACCTTAAGCAATAATCTTTTGTGTGGCACCTTGTCAAATGCCTTTTGGAAGTCTAAATACACTGCGTCCACTGGTTCCCCTTTATCCACTCTATATGTTACTTCCTCAAAGAACTCCAGCAAATTTGTCAAACATGACTTCCCCTTCGTAAAACCATGCTGACTTTGTCCTATTAAATTATGATTATCCAAATGTCCTGTTACTGTTTCCTTAATAATGGACTCCAAAATTTTACCTACCACAGATGTTAGGCTAACCGGTCTATAGTTACCAGCCTTCTGTCTACTGCCCTTTTTAAATAAGGGTGTTACATTAGCAGTTTTCCAGTCTGCCGGGACCTTAGCGGAATCCAGGGAGTTTTGAAAAATTATTACCAATGCATCTACAATTAGTGAGAACGAAGTCAAGTAAGTTATTCCCTCGTGTTGGTTCCCTCACCACCTGCCGCAAGCCCAGTCTGGCAGTTATGTTCTTCAGGGCTCAGTCAATGGTGTTACTACCGAGCCACTCTTGGTGATGGTGATTCATGAGCTGAGGGAGGGCGGTAGGTGGTAATCAGCAGGAGGTTTCCTTGCCCATATTTGACCTGATGCCATGAGACTTCATGGGGTCCAATTCAGTGTTGAGGACTCCCAGAGCTGCTCCCACTGGGTATATCACTGTGCGCCCACCTGTGCTGGGAGGTCCTGCCGGTGGGAAAGGACATGCCCAGGGATGGTGATGGAGGAGTCTGGGACATTGGCTGATGGGTATCATTCTGTGAGTATGACTAGTCTGTGAGACTCCCAATGGCTCAATTCCCCGATGTTAGTGAGGAGGACTTTGCAGAGTTGGCTGGACTAGATGTGCCTTCGTCGTGTCCTGATTCAATGCCTAGGTCGTAACCGAGTGGTCCATCTGTTTATTTTCTTCTTGTTCTTGTAGCGGTTTGAGACAACTGAGTAGCTTGCTGGGCCATTTCAGAGCGCAGTTAAGAGTCAACCATGTTGGTGTGAGACCAAGAGTCACATGTAGGCCAGACCGAGGAAGGATGGCAGGTTTCCTTCCCTAAAGGATATTAGTGAACCAGATGGGTTTTACGACAATCTGACAGCTTAATGAATCCAGCTTTTTTTATAACTGAATTCAAATTCTCAAACTGTCACGGGATTTGAATTCGCGTTCTGTGAATTATTAGTCCAGGACTTTGGATTGCTAGTCCGGTAGCATAACTACTACAGAGAATGGACTTGAATGTTGCAGTTCTTTATGCGTCCCACACTCCCTTTGAACGTGGCTTCTCTTTCCCACTGGGAGAACTGAGTTATCCCTACAATCTCATGGGCCAGCAATTCCTTGCCACCCTGCCACATTGGTGGTTAATAGTGTGTGAGCCTAGACTGGAGGTTGGCATGCTCTTCGACTATGTGGGCTATCAGTGGTGAGCCCAATCGTATCCTGACCCAATGTCCATATGTGAGCACTTTCCACTGGAAAGTCCCAGGATAATGATCGGGAGCAGGAAGCCGGCGGTTTCCCTTGCTTGGTTTAATTCAGGAGAAGAGGAAGTGCTTTTTATTAATAAAGTCAGTTCACATCTAACCCTAAATGAAAATTTTGGAGTCACGATTCCCTTCACACTGTTTGCAGCAAAATCAGAAACTCATTGAATTAATTTACAATTTTCCTACAAACAGGACTCAAAGTCTCCCCGCAGGTCTGCTGTTTATGTATCGCGTGTTAGCAAATCCATTAACACCCACTTCGAGTCAGAGCAGAAGTTCCTTCTCACCTGAACCTCCGGAGCGAGCTTAGTTGTTTTCAGTTGGGCTGTGCTGTGCTTCGTAGTTGCTAAACATCCGGGTTTCACACGGACAGGCAGCTTTTCCAGCCCCTATTCACTGGCACACCAACCGGGGGCTTGGAGAGTGGGCAGTTGCTAACTCTGCCTTGCCGATGTTTTACTGCCTGGCCAGACTGATCAACCAGGTTTCAGTTGTTATCCATCCAAGTTCATGTGGAGGATTCAGCTGCTCCAATGGTGGGGAGAGGTTTTCTGAAGCTGTTTTGTAGGTTACCATGTACATCTGTTGTAATGTGCTTCTGCAATCGATTTATAGAAAGCAAAAGAGCAGCCACACTTTGATTTGACTCATCAGTCTGAGGTCGCAGCGTCCCATCTCCCACAAGGCAGTGCATTTAGACTCACTGAACTTTACAGAACACAAGGGGCCCTTTGCCTTTCGGCTGTTCCGGCTCTCTGATAGAGCTGCTCACAGTACCTTTCCCCATATCCATAGGCAAGATCGGCTATGATGAGGGGAGAGGTTGGACACCAGAGCGAGAGAAGGATCCTCTCTTGGGTGATGAGCTTTTGCTTTCGAGGAGTGGGAGAGGTTGGACGAGCCTCCCAGCTATGGGAACAGTGTTGACGTTAGGAGTTCCTGTGACACAGTGTGGTGGTGCTCCAGAAAACTCTGCGCTGATCTGTCGTTGAGTTATTTCACTTTCATCTTTGCAATTTCAGGGCAGTGATGGACTGCAGGATTACCTGTGGTAAGATGGCTTCAGCAAAGGTATCATGCTGACCCTCCAACCCTATTACAGGATCTGATGGGAAGGAGGGGTCAGGTCATGTGTGTTGCTGCTGGAACCACACTGGAACATAGTGGCATGGATGTTGCATTGGGGCTTCGAAATGGAAGGGAGGAAAGAAATGGTGAATTAATTCCTGTGATTGTGTGTTAGGTGGTGCGGATGACCCAGCAGCAGGAGAACCTGAAGTTTCTTTCTCACTTCAAAAGGAAGTTCATTATTCACAAGGGAAAGAAAAAGAGCCCAGAGAACGGTCTGCAGCCCAGCCTTTATCACATTCGCACCAATGGCAGTGCCCTCTGCTCCAGGTGAGGCTTTGCAGATCCAACTTGAATATATTATGTCTCTTTCCCCTTGTTCTTTCTCCCCACCGTGCACCGACTTTGCTCGAGAGGGCGAGTGACCAATCTGTCCCCAGATTATTTCATTACTTGTTCCTGGGATGTTGGAGTCACTGGCGATGCGGCATTTATTGGCCATCACTAGTTGTTCTGACAAGGTGGTGGTGGACCTTCTCCTTGAACCACTGCAGTCCGTGTGGTGAAGGTACTTCCATGATGTTGTTAGGTGGGGAATTTCAGATATTGGCCTGGCGACAAGGAAGGAACAATGATATATGTTCAAGTCGGGGTGGTTTGTGATTGGAGGGGAACTAGGAGCTGGTGGTGTTCCCATGCACCTGCTGCTCTTGTCCTTGCTGGTAGAGGTCACTGGGAGGGAGGTTCTGGTGAAGTGGCCTTGGTGAGTTGCTGCAGTGCATCCTGTAGATCATAAACACTGCAGCCACAGTGCACCGGTGGGGCAGGGAGTGGAGATTGAGTCCCGTGGCAGGGGCACCAATTAAGCAAAATGCTCTATTCTGGATGGTTGTTAGTGTTGTTGGAGCTATTCCATCACACTCCTGACTTGAGCCTTGTAGATAGTGGAGAGGCTTTGAGGGGTCAGGAGATGAGCCACTCGTCAGAGTCCCCAGCCTCGACCCTGCTCCTGTGGTCACAGTTGAGCTTCTATTTAATTTTGCAATATTAGAATTATTAATTCTTCAGTGCAGATGTAGATTTGCATCAGCTACATGGAACATCTGGTCTGTCTGTCATGGTGCCCAGCATGGCGGGGTGTGGGGGGGGCAGCATGGCGGGGTGCGGGGGGGGCAGCATGGCGGGGTGCGGGGGGGCAGCATGGCGGGGTGCGGGGGGGGCAGCATGGCGGGGTGTGGGGGGGCAGCATGGCGGGGTGTCTCTCTGCAAAGGATTGGCTGCCGCTGTGGTCCAGTTCCATTGGTGCTGGCTGCTGTTCATGTGTGACTATGGATGTCCTCCCTCAGCATCCAACAGCCAGTGGTCACGGGATTGCAGGAAGCCCTGATCATACTCTCTTTCCCTGCCGCCCCAAGCCCTTTAGATGCTATGGTTGATTATAACCCTCATTGTTGGTCTGACTGAGATCAGCTAACTCAGCACAGTCCAGAACTCAATCTGGGGACCTTCCTAGTCTGTGCTTACAAAGTATTTACAGCACAGAAACCGGCCATTCAACCCAGTAGGTCCATGCTGATGTTTATGCTCCACACGAGCCTCCTCCCATCCCTCTTCATCTCACCCCATCAACATATCTCTATTCCTTTCTCCCTCATGTGTTTATCCATCTATGCTATTCGCCTCAACCACTCCCTGTGGCAGCGAGTTCCACATTCTCACCACTCTCTGGGTAAAGAAGTTTCTCCTGAATTCCCTATTGGATTTATTAGTGACTATCTTATATTTATAGGTCCTAGTTCAGTTCTCGCCCGCAAGTGGAAACATCTTCTCTATGTCTAGACTATCAGGTCACCCCTCAGGCTTCTCTTTTCTAGAGAAAAGAGCCCCAGCCTGTTCAATCTTTCCTGAACGGTATAACCTCTCAGTTCTGTCATCATTTTAGTAAATCTTTTCTACACCTTCTCCAATATCTATATCCTTTTTGTAATATGGAGACCAGAACTGTTCACAGTACTCCAAGTGTGGTCTAACCAGGGTTCTATACAAGTTTAACATAACTCCTCCGTTTTTCAATCCTATCCCTCTAGAAATTAACACGAGTGCTTTGTTTTTTATGGTCTTATTAACCTGCGTCGCTACTTTTAGTGATTTGTGTATCTGTACCCCCAGATCCCTCTGCTCCTCTACCCCATTTAGACACTTATTTTCCAAGCAGTATGTGGCCTCCTTATTCTTCCTACCAAAATGTACCACCTCACACTGATCTATATTGAAGTTCATTTGCTAATTGCACACCCATTCTGCAAGTTTATTAATGTCTTCCTGTATTTTGTCGCAGCCCTCCTCTGCATTAACCACATACCCAATTTGGTGTCAATGGCAAATTTTGGAATCGTACTTCCGATTCCCAAATTGTTTATGTAAATGGTGACCGACAATGGTCCCAGCACCGATCCCTGTGGAACACCATTTCCCACCATTTGCCAGTCTGAGTAACTACCTTTAACCCCTTACTCTCTCTCTCCTGTTTTATAGCCAGCTTGCAAGCCATTCTGCTACTTGTCCCAACTCCACATGTTCTGACCTTAGTCATGAGTCTACTATGCAGTACCATATCGAGGGCTTTGTGTCTTAGTGCCACAGGTGTTTAGGCACTCTGGATTTCTGATCCCTTTTGTCCCCATGCCTTCCCTCCCCCTCCCCCCAAACTGGTACACAGTACACTGCATCCACTGAAATAATTAAGTGAAATGTTGCTCACTTAAGTATAGGACTTAAGATAATTACGAGTAAGTTGCAGTCCAGTCCTGTACCCACTTGGAGTATCTAACCCGCTCGCCAGTCTCTGACTAGCCTCGGTTGGCAATTGTCAGTTCTGAGCTGGAACACTAGATGGAGCGATGCGCTCAGGGCTCTTTCTATCTCTGACACTGGGTTTTAACCCCTTCTGCTGTACTTGGGCTTTGAACAGTGGGTTTAATTTGCATGTATCTGTAGGAGGTGGTTCAATGCGTTAGAACCCAACGTGGGGGCTACAAAGTGCTGGAATCTGGCTTCGGTTCTGGAGTTCATTCAAATGTTGGGCCTCACTGTGGATGTGTTTTATGGAGACCAGATGAACTGCTCTCCCCACCACAAGAAGGTGAGGGGACAGGTCACCAAGGGTCTCCTGGCAGTGTTGGCAAAGGTGCTGGGAGCAGGCTGTGTTTAGAGTTCGGTGGCAATGCCCAGACAAGGATGATGGGAGAGAATTTCCTTTTTTTTAAAATGAACTTTTATTTGTTGTTTCCAGGTGTATCCAGATCAGCACCGATTCCAGTATGTTGAACTCTGAGTTTTGCTACATCCTTAAGGTAATGCTTGAATATTATGAATAAATTAAAGTTATGATGTTTGGGTTAAGTCCTGTGTCCCCATCCGTCCCGCCACCCCCTGCCCTGGGCCTGTGTGCACGCGCATGGGTCTTACCCAGCCGCTGGATACACCGCACCAAGAAGCTGATATGCAAAGATTGGCGAGCAGCAAGTCCCAATTTTAAAAAAGAACTCTGTACAAATATCAAAGCACAGCTGACGGGTACACTTCAGTGTGGATAAGTGTAAAACAGTTACATGGGAGCAAGTGTTAAATGGAACAGTAGAGCAGGGTGTTGTATTGGAAGAGGACAGAGTACAAATCGAAAGAGGCTGTCGCTGTATTCGGTGTTGGTCAGACTCCGGCTGGAGATGTGCAGTCCTGGTTACCTCATCATAGCAAAGTTATCCTTGCTGTTAAGAGGAGACAGAAGACTTTATGTAGATTGTACTTGAATTTAAACTAGGAAAGCTTAAAGTAGTTCCAGTCTGCGCTGAGTTAGTGGATCTCAGCTGGGTTATGGTTGGGGCTCTGGCTGCGGAGTGGAAATCGGTCAGGTTTCCTGCTCCTGATCATTTCCCGGTGACCCCTGCACGTGAATAGCACTCATTTTCAAGGGTCAGGGGTGAAGAATTTGTCTGTACCAGTTTGCGTGCTTGCTTGCTATCTGTGCTGTTCCTTCAGGTGCCTTTTGAGAGTATCGATAACCAAGGTATTGTCTATACCTGGGTCGGACGCGCAGCAGACCCAGACGAGGCCAAGCTCGCTGAAGATATCATGAATAATATGTTTGATGAAACGTACAGCAAACAGGTAAATGTTTCTTCAGACTTTCAAATCTGCTAAAGGTTTGGGAAAAAACCTTGAATTACTCTTAATTCCCTGTTTGAAAAATCAATTTATTTTCTGCTATAATTAAAAGTTACCATGAGTTGAAGATGAGACTAAAAGCTATTTTTCTCCCTTACACTTGTGCCTGTGGAAGGGCAAGTGTGTAACTTGTCCCCAGTCCTTCATCACGCTGTTCTCCTTAGACATGGGTGGGGGACAGCCTGAGGAGGACCATTCCTTCGTGTTCTCCTCACCCCAATCTCTTTCCTTGAATCCAGGACTTCTCCCTGGTACTTCCCTGAGCTCAGCCTATGGGCCATTGCACAAACTAATGTCTTGCCCCATGGTGCAGCGTGCTGATTCTCAAGGGCAGGCACTGCCGAGATCCCCAAGATGGTTCAGTGAGTGAATGTATACAGACTGGGAGAGCTCTCTGTTCGGCCTCCAGTGTGGGCTGAGAGGTGATCCAGTCAGTAGGAGGCTACAGCGCTAACCCTGGGAGGAGGAAAATCAGCCCGGGTTCATATAGCGAAGTGCATGTATTTGGGGGCTTGTCCAATAGCCTGCTGCCGATCACACATGAAGAGTGACCACGTGGGTTGAATACCAGTGTGGGAATAGGCCCCAGGAAAGGGAGAAGATTGCAGTGCAAAAAATGAAAGGGGATCTTTACACTATTACTGTCTGTGATGGCTATTTTTATTATCACGCTGAACCATTAGTTGGAGGCTGTGTGGGAGCAGAGGTGTTGTACAGAATAACAACTTGTATTTATATAGCGCCTTTAATGTAGGAAAACATCCCAAGGTGCTTCACAGGAGTATTAAAAGACACACAAATTTGACACCGAGCCACATAAGGAGAAATTAGAGCAGGTGACCAAAAACTTGGTCAAAGAGGTAGGTTTTAAGGAGCGCCTTAAAGCTGGAAAGAGAGGTAGCAAGGTGGAGAGGTTTAGGCAGGGAATTCCAGAGCTTCGGCAACAGAAAGCACGGCAACCAATGGTTGAGCGATTATAATCAGGGATGCTTAAGAGGGCAGAATTAGAGGAGCGCAGATATCTTGTGGTTGGGGTTGAAGGAGATTACAGAGATAGGGAGGGGAGAGGCTATGGAGGAATTTGAAAACAAGGATGAGAATTTAGAAATCGAGGCATTGCTTAAAACCGGGAGCCAATGTAGGTCAGCGAGTATCGGGGTGATGGGTGAACGGGACTTGGTACACGTTAGGACACGGGCAGCCGAGTTTTGGATGACCTCAGGTTTTATGTAGGTTAGAATGTGGGAGGCCAGCCAGGAGTGCGTTGGAATAGTCAAGTCTAGAGGTAACAAAGGCATGGATGAGGGTTTCAGTAGCGATGAGCTGAGGCAGGGGCGGAGATGGGCGATGTTATGGAGGTGGAAATAGGCGGTCTTAGTTATGATGTGGATATGTGGTTGGAAGCTTACTTCAGGGTTAAATATGACACCAAGATTACGAACAGTGTAGTTCAGCCTCAGACAGATGTTGGGGAGAGGGATGGAATCAGTGTCCAGTGATAACTGAGGTGCTGCCTGCTGCTCACTGCTCCTATTTGTGGAGAAGTTGTATATGTTTCTTCTCTTAGATTGCCTCTAATAAGCCCTTGTAACATCATAAATACGGCATCCAGGGCAGAGACACCTCCGTGACTGTGTGCATATAATCTCCCTTTATAACATTTGGGATTGTAGGGAGTGGCACATGAAGCATTTTTTTTGTTTGATTCATTATATTTGGCTTCTTTCTGTCTGGTTACAGTACACATGGAGTTAAATGAGGTTTGCTTAGTCTGAAATGCAGTGTTGTTCAGGAAGCCTTTAATTTTTGGAATGTTTAGTGAGCCCATTGTTCCATGTCTCACCGGCAGTCCAACGTGCTTTGGGACAGATCAATCTGTTTTCCAGAAAGGGGCCAAACCATTCATTTCAATTAGTGTCCCTTGGATCTTTTTATGGTATATATTTGATTGACAACTCTAATGGAGTTTGAGAGAGACATTTTTCATTTCCTTTGTTTGGTACATAGTCAAAGGATTTGAAGATATATCTGGGTCTGGCCCTGTGTTGTCAGGAGCCATCACAGATGGGGTGGCCCAGAGACCCTATGGTTGTTCAGCAGTGATCAGCGAAGTAAGACTAATTAGGGACCTTGTTTCAAGGTTTAATTTTATATTGAGTGTTAGCAGAGAAAAAGCCATTTATGTCTTTATTTCCCAAGAGTGTATAGTTATACATGTGTTCTTGATCTTGTTTTTATCTCTTCACTGTTCAATAAATCTGACTAGTATTTTATAGCCTGTGCCACGGGCTGCTGTTTGTTGTTCTGCCTTTGAGGTCGAGAACATGCAGTGATGCACCATGTAACCAGGGTTCTGCTTGATCCCTGGGCTCACTGCAGTTACCTGGATATTGGGCAAGTAAGGGCGCACTCTGGATCATAAGGAACAAAGGCTCGCTTATAAATGATGCTGAACCTGAGCAATGTATATCTAATGTAAAAACCCAAATGTAACAGGCAATTCAGTACAATATTCTTCTGTATACTGGGCTGTAGTGTTAGATTTTACAATTCAGTATGTGACACCCTGAGCGGGGAAGCAGTGGGATCACACGTTGAGAATTCGGGCAGAGAGGACCGCACCCGATTCACGATTTTCTGCACCTAAATTCCACTGGTATTCTGGGAAGGTCTGTGCTGGGAGCGATAAATCATATAATTGACAAGCTGCGCACAAGTTAATCTCCCATCTGCTGTGTTGTAGGTGATAAATGAGGGGGAAGAGCCTGAAAACTTCTTCTGGGTTGGAATAGGTGGAGAGAAGCAATACGATGAAGATGCCGAGTACATGAAGCACGCCAGACTTTTTAGGTACGTGGGCAGAGATGGAACTTGGTTGCAATCCTGTCAGTCTACCTACATGTTTACTTTAGTCCCAAGCTACCCCAGTGACTGAGTGAGTGGACAATTGTGGGGTGTGGTGCTTTACTCTACAAATCAGGCAGTTGCCAGTCTGTGCTGAGTGAGCTGGTCTCTGGCCTCAGTGAGGTGTTTTAATTGAATGCAGCTTGTGTTATTAGCCTTTGAACTCTAACCTGCATCATTTATCCTGCTGTTCTTCCTTTAAGGTGTTCCAATGAGAAGGGTTATTTCTCCGTGTCAGAGAAGTGCTCTGATTTCTGTCAGGATGACCTTGCAGATGATGACATCATGTTACTTGACAATGGAAAAGAGGTTGGTGCATACAGAATGATAAAGCTATAGCATACAAACCAGGGCAGCGGCACTAAGCACTGGGCCTTGGAGCCAGTGATGTGTTTGCAGTCTCCCACAAGGTGATGTAACAGGTTAAGCTATGCTGTGTACACAGATGTGGAGTGCTTGTTTTAGCTAGTGAGGATGGCAGCTCTGAAACAGTTACCCCGGCTACTCTGGCACGGAGATCTGCAGACTACATACATAATAGATCACCAAGTGCATGTGAAGTAGGCAATACTGGAGGGCATTGTGTGACTCACAGTCTGCAAATTTATTCAAACCCAGACATCCCACCTGTTTTGTGTGTATAAACTTAAGATTTTATGAAAAGCCATTGTGTAAATAAGCCACACAGATGGAGAGGGTTTCTGCTTTGATTCCTGGTTTGTGCTGAGTTAGCTGAAACGGCAATAGAGGTCCTACACTGAACTATAGTGCACCAGGGGTAATAACTCAGCCAGGATTCGTGCTCTTGTTTAATGAGCCTGTTCAAAAGTGTGTAGTTCTCCGCACCCCCCCCACCATGAATAGGCTACAAATGCCAACTGTCTAGGGTCACCAGAAATGGTACTTGGTGGATGCCCATTTAGAGCTATGCTCCAGCATTATTCTACATCAAGTCAGAATGGGGAAAAAACTGGAAATGAATGAAAATGTTAAATCGTGCTGTTTATCTAAAATTTAAATGTTTCTTCTGCTTTTTCAGGTTTACATGTGGGTGGGAACACAGACCAGTCAGGTGGAGATCAAACTGAGCCTGAAAGCTTGCCAGGTAATTACACTTACAAACAATGCCAGGCAGGTAAAGACTCTCAGCCATGGTTACTGCTCTCTTGCTCCAGTCACGCCAGATACTGTATGGATGTTGTATTCGGACAGGATCTGCCTTGGCTCAGATGCTTTCAGGTTGAAGAGCCTACTGATCCTGTTCTGAGGTGTGAACCTAGATAGTAAGAGGCCATTCAGGTGCACAAGCCTGCTATGCCATTGTTATACATTGAGTAATGCATTGGAGCACACCCGCAAGCAAAAAGTGTCAGGCTCAATCAAACTGAATTGGTTCTGATGCAAAGCCATCAACCTGAAACGTTAATCGTGTCTCTCTCCACTTTCTGCCTGACCTGAGTGTTTCCATTATCCACAGTATTTTTATTTTGCTCAATGAATGTTTTCTAATGGAGCTTTTTTTGCTTTTAGGTTTACATCCAACACATGAGAGCCAAAGACAGCGAACACCCACGCAAACTACGGTTGGTCCGGAAAGGGAACGAACCCCATAACTTTACACGCTGCTTCCACGCCTGGGGTACCTTCCGAAAACCACTTGCTTAGGACGGTCACAGTCACCATTCACCCTACAACAGGGGGGTTTTGTTTGTTTCCACCTCTCACTTTATATACAGATAGGATGAACTATGAGGGGAGACCCCTTATGCAAAGGTTTGTCTCCAAAGAAGCTTTTTAAAGCAAAAACTACTTGCTCAGCTACCTAAAGGCAAATTATTTCCAGTCAGTCAGTTACTGCAGTGAAGGCTTGCTGATCAGTCTGAGATTAATTATAACAGGTTCAGTTCTTATCTGTTCTTTGGGTCAGCGGTGAGGGAGTGAAGAAAGCATAACTGCAGGATCAGGAGTAGAGCTGGCGTATTGCATAATTAAATTATTAACTTTCTGTACCAGTGTGCAGTCCCAGTTTATGCTGCATGAATGGAGCCCCTTGCTGCATGAATGGAGCCCCTTGCTCCATGTCCTGGGCCAACATTCCCTCCCTCAACCAACACCAAAACTGGTCATCCATTTAGTCTGCTGTTAGTGCAACCGTGCTGTGCCAGGTCTATATATACCTAATCATGGCTGCACTTCAAGAAAGGTAATGTGTTGGTTTAAATGCTTTGGGAAGTGATAATGAGAGATACAAATACAGGTTCTTGGTCAGGGAAGGGAAATCAGTTCAATAATCCCTCCCCCAAAACCTCACACCATTGATTGAAGGCAGATTTAGGTGATATTTGCTGGGGAGGAGAGTTGGTGCCAAAATTAAAGCATTATCTAACTTCAAATGCCTTCAATTTATGAAGGCTCACATATCTTTGCAGAACAAAGTTTCAGAACATGTCTTAAAACTTGATCCCTGTGCAATTGTTATGCCTGAGCTTGTGACAATTGTTACAGATGCTGTTTTTATATAGTTATAAAACTAAGGAAATGCACTGCTAAATGTTAGAGATAAATTGTGGGCATTTTGAACTGTACAATGTTTCACGTGGATAAAATGGGTGTTGATAATCACATCATGGAAAGGTGGTTTCTTAGAATGTAAAGTTATTTAACTGCTGTGAACTTGCACAACAAACTTCAAGCATTTGTGCCTTGTGCTTACTGCCATAAAGGTCATGCTGGTAGTGTTCTCACCAAGTAAGTGGTACTTGGTGTGATCACTCTGGTAGCTGTCTTATGACTTGGCTCCCTTAGAGAATTTGCATCCTGCTCTGAGACAGAAGAGGGAACAACAATTCCAGCAACGTAATCACCTCCCACTATGAAACACAGCAGGTAGGCCCTGTCATTATAGCAATGGACTGTGGCTGGATGATGTCAATCGGTCCTCCACTCAGTCCAGCTCTCAGGCAGCCAGGTACTACTGGCGGTCCTGTAAAAATATTAAGTGGCTGGGGAAACAGAAATTGATCATCTGTACTTAAATTTGTGATTTGTAGGTTATGAGGCTTTCAAGAGACCTCCAGGCCCACCTCTGCTTACATCTCCTCCCCCAATGGTCCCTGTAATCTCAGGTTAAAAGCCTTCCCTCACTAACACATCATCCGTCAGCAAGCTACTGTTCTGGCACAATCTTATTTATATAAAACACAGATTTACTTTTAATAAAGGCTACACAGCAGCTGCTTTGGTATTTTAAATTTCTGGATCAGATCAGATGCATATCATATTTATACAGCACCTTCCAAGATGGGGGTGGTCAGAGTAGCCTAACCCTCATTCAGCATACCTGGATAGGGCAGGCAGAAAGAAATCAGATGTTCACTGCACCATCCTAACTCAGCAGAGACGGAGGACTTGTATTACATGGAAATATGGCTGTGAACACTTGTCCAAGTTCTGCCTTGCCCTGCACCCAGTCCCTATAACAAAAGTTAAAATCAAGTCCCTGCTAGCTGTGCAAAGTACAGATAAGGAGGAACAATTCTGCTCGACCTTTTCTTGGCGCCTCCTTGTAGCTGGCTATAACAGCTGTAGTGTGTGGCTTGGGATCACTGGCCTAGCGGCTGTAAGTGGATGAAACAGAAAGCATCAAACTACAAAAAATAAAACGAGGCTGTGTAAATTTGACCAATACCATTTAAAAACAAGATATTCCAATCAGCTCAAAATAACCAGTCCCTGCTCTACTCCCCAGGATCCAGTGAATACACAGCCCCAGTTCCCTGCCCTACCTTAAAGTGAACACTCCCATCAAGCCACAGCATCAGATTTGAGTCACTATTTCCTGGGCTGAGTGTTCCTTGATGCAGAGCCCAAAGTGACAGAGAAATGAAACTTTACATCATAAAATGAGCCTCCAGATTACCAGGAATAGAGGATGAGCAAAATAGTTGCTTCCTGCAAGGCTCCTCTCTTTTCTTTCAAAAATCTTCTCTCCAGGATGTGGATTTGAGCCACACACCAAGCCTCCAGTGACCCTGATTACTGAGAGTGCTGCAATGTTGAGGGAGTTGGGGCTTTTCTCTTTAGAGCGGAGGAGGATGAGAGGCGACTTAATAGAGGTTTATAAGATGATGAGGGGGATAGATAGAGTGGATGTTCAGAGACTATTTCCTCGGGTAGAGGCAGCTGTTACAAGGGGGCATAACTATAAGGTGCATGGGGGGAGATATAGAAGGGATGTCCGAGGTAGATTCTTTACTCAGAGAGTGGTTGGGGTGTGGAATGGACTGCCTGCTGTGATAGTGGAGTCGGACACTTTAGGAACTTTCAAGCGGTTATTGGATAAGCACATGGAACACACCAGAGTGATAGCTTGATCTTGGTCTCGGACAATGCTCGGCACAACATCGAGGGCCGAAGGGCCTGTACTGTGCTGTACTGTTCTATGTTTCTAATGTCAGGTGTTCTGCAGGAGAGGAGAGATGTTAAACCAAGGTCCGCCTGCTTGTTCAAGCAAATACTAAAGCGGTCATCGAAAGACAGTAGGGTCGATATTCTGTAAGGACGAGATCGAATGGGCTTTCTGCTGGCAGGTGAACATTCCACAGGACCAACATCCTTCCCCTTGGGAGAGCAGAGACATTTAAAAAGGTAACTAGTTAGATTCCTGGAAATTACAGCACAGGAGGTGGCCAGTCAGCCCATTGTGCCTTTGCTGGTGCTAACTCTAACTGGAACTATCCAATCCATATTTCCTTGCTCTTCCCCAGGTCCTTTTTACATTCTCTTGTGCATGTTATAGTCTCTGTCTCAAGTCATTTCAAGTTCCAATAGGCTGACAAAAGTGGCTATTTGTTCCTCTGGTGACAATCCTGGGTCCATGCTCTCATTACCAATTAGTGGAAACAATCTTTACCCATTGGAGACTCCTTCCCCTCCCCCCAACCTTCACTGCTCCAGTGAAAAAGGTTAAAGGATCAGTGATTTAACACATTCACAGGTGACACTAAATGCTTTATTACTGTTAAAAGCAAAATCCATTAGATAATGTAAATGAACTTAACAGCACAAATCTTAAAAAAAAATTCACTAAAGATTTCACAGGGTCTGCACGGTGTCAATATCAAAATAACCTCCAATAATCTTTAAAAGTAAAGATCGACAAACAGACAGAAGGAAACAAATACAGACTGCTTTCCACATGAGGAAATGAACAATCCTGCAAACAGAGCCCTGTAGATATTGCAAAAAAAATTCCTTCGACAATAAAGGAGGCATATTTACAAATAAATCGTACCATTCTGCTTCGGACTATCAGTCTGACACTAGAAATATATTTACAGGGACATGATAGCAGTACCCTTCTATCACCACTAGAGGTCTCTACCCCACACGGTCAACAGTGACATCTATTGGAAGCACTGCACTGTTAGACTTGCCCAATCACCAGGGGAAATGAGACTTGTCCAGTGGCAGAAAATGCTCAAACATGATTAGACAATTCAAGATTTTCAAACTTTGAGAACAATTCTAGATCTCTTCTTCCAACAGACTAGCTTTTGTGCGGAACAAAAACAAGCAATGAACACCACAATGCTTGCATCATATAAAAAAGGTTGAGAGAAGAGAAATGGCAGCACAAACATTTGCAATTTCATCTCATGATCAACACCGGGAAAATGAGAACTTGGGAATCTATTCCACATTTGGGGGGGGGGGGGGGGGGGGGGGGGGGGGGGGGAGGAGAGAGTGGGGTGCCCTCAGGAACTGGCAGTGACACATTCAGATGAAAGGTGGATGCACACAAATTGCTGAAATTTAACTGAAAACTGTACAGTAGAATTATTAAAAACAGGTTAAAACTAGTCAGCTGTCACCTATACAAAATTGGCATTATAGAATGCATGTGAGGTGAGGCAGACCCCAAGCCCAGTTACTTAACATGTGTGCATTGGTGACTTACACTGTAGAATTCAAGGGACATAATTTTACATAATCTCATTTCAAAAAGTGGTTAAAATGTAGAATCCAGAATTAAACTTACACAGAATGAAGGCAGCAACAATATACTGAGAGGCAGACTGCACAGAATGCATGCCGACTCCTGCTCCATTCAGTGCCTGACCTCAGCCATGTCACACTAAGGAGAAGCTGATCACAGGCCAGGCAACTCCCCAGACCAGGAAGAGACTCCGAGAAATGTCTTCCCTGGGCTGCTTCAGAGAGGCAACAGTACACATTACCTGACTGGTTACAGGAGGGCAAGCAAAGTTCAGCACAATTTGAGCTCCCTCCATTATAAATCCCAACTACACCTCAAGTATGTGCGTCAGAGATATAGAAATGTGGATCTTTTGTTCAAAATGATAGCACTCCTTTAACACCTAATTAGCAATAAACCACAATTGTAAGAAAGGGACATTTTAAAAGCCGCCCATTTTGAAAGGAACTTTGACTCCCATTGAACTGTGAAGGGCCCCTATTATTTTCATTTCATTGAGACTCGTGTACAAAACTACAGAGAAGAAAGCAGGAAGCGGAGTCACAAAATGTTCTTTGAAATGCAATAAAACAGCTGGAGATTTTCTCTCTTCAGTGTGTCTGGGAACAAAATGAGAATGTTGCCATCATTTAAAACTGGTTCTCAAACAGGAAAGAGTTTGTGGGAAAAACAAAAGTACAAACTGGAGATGATCAAATATGTTTCCCAGAATTGTTTTTCCTTCATGTGAAAAGCGAAGATAGAAAATAGTCCTAAAGTACTAGCGGTGGCTCTCACTCATATGAAAGCCAGTTTTATAAAGTTACGTGTTTAGTGTTATGAGGCTGAGTATGGGTGAAGGCAGGCAGGAGGCAGCTGGTGGGTAGGTTCAGACAATGGTCCTTTTTAAAAAAAAAAGCAGTTTGTCTTTTGGCACTGAAGATGTGACAATTCAAACCTCTGTCTACATCAATGGCCGTGATCCCAGTGCAAAGCTTGGGCAGTCGATGCCGATAAAATTCCTTTTTCTGCAAAAGCCAACCGATCACATTATAAGGTCACAAGGTGTCTGCAGCTGAATCTCTCTCCGCTAACATTCCCTGAAAAAGAGTGAAAGACATTCCAAATTATAAAGATACAAAAATTCTTTCACTCCATTTCAACAGGTGGTTTGAATCAAACGCACCACTTTCCTCCTCTGCAAACTCCAAACCAACGACTCCCTCATTTTCTCAGCCACCCCCCCCCCCCCAATTTTGCTTGATTGGTCTGAACTAAACAGGCCACTAGAGGGCATCAGGGGACAACAAACCACTCATTCCCTTTGACGCCAACAGGAAACACCAAATTGCTAAATGAAGGCTTCAAAATACTAACTGCATCCTTTGGGTCTTCCCCTGCCTCATGGCCACTCCACCTCATGGGAACATTAGAAGAATCGTCATCCTCAGGTGTCTCAGTGGCACTGGAAGCAGTGCAGCAGGCTCCCATTTCTCTTGCTCCTCTCTCAAGCCCTGTTCTGTTGATGCCAATAGCTCAAGTCCCAGGTGGCCTCTCATTTTCCAGCAGGCTATTTAATAGGCGTTGGGACAAGATCACAATTGACCCCAACATGACCCGCACTTATGCGCTTTGCCGCAGGAATGATCGGTAACGGGAACTATTGGCTATTTGCCCCCTGTACGATCAAGAAACACAGAGCATAATTGCAGTAACCCACTGGTGCCCCAGCTAACATCGGGTATTGAACCTGGGACCTCCCTGGGCTGTAGGACTGAGCAGTGACACCTTCCAACAGCCAGAGGAGGAGGAGGTGCCCACTGGTTTTATTGCCCAGCCCGTGGCACAGAGCCTGCAGAAAAACAGGTTCTCGTCGCTGCCCCTTATTCCAGGGTTTATTACTTTTACAGTCAATTTGTTTCTTGGGGGGGGGGGGGGGGGGGAGGGGGAGGGGGGATGAAGTCAAAAAGTAGATTTTGGGGGTACAAGGCTACCAAGTCAGGATCAGACAGCAAGCACTGAAAATACAGTTTTTCTAGCACATTTGGCAGCCTAGTGGCAGCAGGCACCAACTGTTCCTGGACCAACAGCTTCACAATCTATTTTCCAATTCACTTGTTATAAATCGGTGCCAAGTGTGTTTTTTCCCCTCTATTCTTTTAACCAGCTGCCCACTTCTGCGCCTCTCCAACGTTAACGCCCCAGTAATTTTCCATTCAAACTGCTTGCTGCTATGTCACATTTGATGAGCAAAGCAGTTTCAAGTCAGTGTGTCCAGATTTAATAGTGAATTAGCCTGGCAGTGGGCCCTCTGGTTGCCATGCCAACATGGCCTGTGCACCCACAGCAACAATACCTCCACTGAACTGAATCACTGAAGAACACATCTTTAATCTGATCAACATGCTTTAATATATAGGACACACCATTCCTCTTCAACATGCAGTGAATAAAGCCAAATATCTACATTCAGGGCAGTCTCCTAGGCCCAACCATCTTCAGCTGCTTCATCAATGACCTGCCCACCAACATAAGGTCAGAATGGGGATGTTCGCTGATGACTGCAGTGTTCAGCGCCATTTACAACTCCTCAGATAATGAAGCAGTCCATTCCCGCATGCAACAAGACCTGGACGACGTTCAGGCTTGGGCTGATAAGTGGCAGGTAACATTCGCGCCACAGAAGTGCCAGGCAATGACTATCTCCAACAAACGAGAGTCTAACCACCTTCCCTTGACATTCAATGGCATTACCATCGCCGAATCCCCCACTATCAACATCCTGGGGGTCACCATTAACCAGAAACTTAACTGGACCAGCCACATAAATACTGTGGCAACGAGGTCAGAGGCTGGGTATTCTGCGGCAAGTGTCTCACCTCCTGACTCCCCAAAGCCTTTCCACCATCTACAAGGCACAAGTAAGGAGTGTGATGGAATACTCTCCACTTGCCTGGATGAGTGCAGCTCCAACACAACAAGAAGCTCAACACCATCCAGGACAAAGCAGCCCGCTTGATTGGCACCTCTACCACCTTAAACATTCACTCCCTCCACCACTGGTGTACCGTGGCTGCAGTGCGTACCATCTACAAGATGCACTGCAGCAACTCACCAAGGCTTCTTTGGCAGCACCTCCCAAACCCGTTACCTCTTCCACCTAGAAGGACAAGGGCAGCAGGCGCATGGGAACACCACCACCTCCATGTTCCCCTCCAAGTCACACACCATCCTGACTAAGTATATCGCCGATCCTTCATCGTCGCTGGGTCAAAATCCTGGAACTCCCTCCCTAACAGCACTGTGGGAGTACCTTCACCACACGGACTGCAGCGGTTCAAGGTGGCGGCTCACCACCACCTTCTCAAGGGCAACTAAGGATAGGCAATAGATGCTGGCCTTGCCAGCGACGTCCAGATCCCATAAGTGAATAAAAAAAAAAATTCAGGCCATAAACAGGACCAAAGGAAATGGAACCAGAAACCAGGCAAGGCTCAGACTCCACCTGTATGTCAGAGTAATGCAGGCTCGAACACCAAAGCAGTGACATTATCCCTCATTACATTACTTGTGTTTATACAGCATCAGAGTCTCAATGAAATGCAGCCGCCACACACTGGGATGTCAGTGTTTGTAGGCACTAGTTGTTTGCCAACGCATGTTCAGCTGCATCTGACTGGCTACTTAAGCTGACTCTGCTCAGTCACTATCCAGTGACCCTTGTTGAGAAGATAAGGGGTGGATGTCCATTGATGACATTGAGGATCATGCATAAAGAATCGAGAAACATTTCCCCCCAAAGGCAGTAACTAATGAAACCGAGAGGATTTGGATTAAACATTAATTCAGTCCATTTATAGAATAATCACACTCTCGCCTTAAGTTCCCATTCTGTCCCTGCAAAGACAAGATAGAATGAATTTGAGCTGTGCAGGAAGTACATTTGCTGCAGTGAGCTATGGCGAACTCAGGAAATCACCCAGTTGGAGCAGCTCATTGCCATGCAGCCCACAGACAGCTGCTCCCCCTCTAAAGGAAGAACAATACCAGCTTGTGCCAGTGTGTTCATCAGGCGCCAGGCACTCAGAGCCACAGCTCAGAGTCAGAACTCAGCAACCAAATCTCAAATATCACAGCTTTAAAATAAGACTTTAATAACAAACTTGCTTTTAAATCAAGAAACCAGTTGAAGGGCCAGGGCCCATTCTGGCCTCTTATCCATCGCCGACTTCCTTCACCCACCTAGGCTCTAAGCTCTGGAATTCTCTCCCCTCCTTTAAGACGTTCCTTAAAACCTACCTCTCCTAATATCTCGTTCTTTGTCGTGGTGCTAATTTTTACCTCATTAAACTCCTGTGAAACGCCTTGGCATGTTTTCCTACGTTAAAGGCACTACATAAATGCAAGTTGTTGTTGTTCAGGATACTAAGGTTGCAAAAAAAAAACAATTTTGTGCTGAGTGATCTAAAAGCTATAGATTGTAGGAGGAAACATCGACCGAGTCAGGTTAGGCCACAGTTTGGTGGTACTTGGAAAGAATAAGCTAGAGCGAGAGACTGGAACAAATCTCAAATTGAGCAGTGAGGATAGGGGTAGCAGGAACAGCACAGGGCACCTGGAACTTGGGTGTAACAAGAGGGCACCTGGAATCGATGAAAAGAATTGATCGAGACAATTAAATACCCCAGAGCAGAACTGTTACCATTTGAATGAAAGAACTTGAGGGTCACGATCAGTTCTGCACTCGCAGTTTCTGTTTTTCATCTGAATGGTTTGCCCACAAACCAGCAGCACCACGTGAAGTGGTGCCATTTTCACAGATTTGTTAGGTAGATTCCTGCATTATTCCACCGAGAGCAAATAAACAGAGTAAGCAACCCCACTGGGGTGAGAAGTGAACTATGAAATCAAACAGTAGCTTTAAAAGCAGCACCGTTTGGACCTGCACTCGGGAAGTTTATTTCCAACATTACACTGACCATAAGGCACCTTTACATGAAACCAACACCTGGTCCATGTTCAGAGGGCAACTGTAGATCCTTTGGCTCCATTCAAAGAGCAGAGCCTTCGTCTCCACAACAGCTACAGCACTTCAAATAATTCACTGCATGTGAAGAACTTTGAGATCTTTGAAACACATCGATAAGGTGCTGTATAAAAGTGATCAGTAAGGCCCTGTATAAACACAAATATTCAGAAAGTGGGAGGACAAGTTGATAAAGCGGTTTAAAAAAAAACTCAGCAAATGGGACCCTGGATTTTAGAAATAGAGGCAGAGTACAAAAGCAAGAGAGGCAATGCTAAACCTGTACAAATCAGAGAGTCCCCGCCCCACGCACTGGCCTCCGTGAGCCGTACCTTTTCAGGAACAGCAGCCAAAAAAGTTGCTTTCCGTCACTTTAAAACAACGGCACCTGTGGAAGCAACGGCAGAACATACCCCACACAAAGTCCCCCTGATTCAGGACTTCTGCCACATCCCATTCTGAAAATATCTACATTTAAAAATACTCACGGCAAATAATCTTTTACATCCTCCACTGTCATGTCACCCGTCGTGTCCAGCGTGATGTCAGCGCTGCTGTTGGGGGAGTCGAGTGGAGTCTGAGACAACGAGAGTTGGAAATCCTCCAGCACCCCTGGTCACAAAACAAGCAGGTAACTTCACACCCGGGTTAGCGATGGCTTCCAAAGTATTTACAGCGCAGAAACAGGCCATTTGGCCCAAGCCGGTGTTTATACTTCACACGAGCCTCCTCCCACCCTTCTCAAGATTTAACAGCTTAACCTGGCACCACAGAATCATTTAGACTCAAGAAATCAAAAGAACCATTGGTCTTGGGGAGAGAAATGTTTTGGTTCTACATTTAGATCCAATAAACTGGCTGGAGGAATTGGTCTTTTGCTGTTCCTACAATTGGTGCGAAGCAGCTCAACCTCCCTCCCACCCTAATCCACCCACCTCACCGCATCCTGCAATCCTTGCTCTCCATCAAGCGCATCTCATTACCACAAGCCAGTTATATTGGTGTTCCCTGGTATTCAGAACTACCCTACACTGTTTCTGAGACGTCCATTCCAAGTGTTGATCGCTCCCTGAAGAATTCAGATATTAGCCCTAAAGTCACCTTTGACGAGAATGAATCTGCATCCCCATGTCCTGCACTATTAGTACTATTCCAGATTAACTGTGTCCATATATAGTATCTAAGACACCACTTCTCCAGGCCGGAAAGCCCGAGTCTCTCCAGTCTAACTCAGATCAGGTTACTCAGTGACCAGACCCGGACACAGTACACAAGGTGATCTGGCTGGAGCTCTGTGCAGTGTGATCAAGACTTCCTCTGACTTGTTTTCTCCACAAGTCCTTTGGGTGAGAATTCTTCCCTTCTAACTCCACTTTATTCATAGATACATAGAAGATAGGAGCAGGAGTAGGCCATCCGGCCCTTCGAGCCTGCTCCGCCATTTAATGAGATCATGGCTGATCCTCCAATTCAGTATCCCGTCCCCGCCTTCTCTCCGTAACCCTTAACCCCTTTTGCCTGTAGAAATATATCTAATTCCCTCTTAAATATATTTAATGAGCTGGCGTACACTGCCCTCTGTGGCAATGAGTTCCACAGGTTCACCACCCTCTGAGTGAAGAAATTCCCCCTCATTTCTGTCCTAAATGGTTTAGCCCTTATACTTAAATTATGTCCTCTAGTTCTGTTCTCACCCGCCAAGGGAAACATTCCTTCTGCATCTAGTCTGTCTAGACCGGTCAGAATTTTATACACTTCTATGAGGTCCCCTCTCAATCTTCTAAACTCCAGTGTGTACATCCCTAAACTACATAGTCTCTCCTCATAGGTCAATCCCGCCATTCCTGGTATCAGCCTGGTGAATCGCCGCTGCACCCCCTCCATGGCAAGAACATCTTTCCTCAGATGAGGCGACCAAAACTGTACACAGTACTCGAGCTGTGGTCTCACCAGTGCCCGAGCTGTGGTCTCACCAGTGCCCTGTACAGCTGCAGCAAGGTATCCCTGTTCCTGTATTCCAACCCTTTTGCTATGAAGGCCAGCATACCGTTTGCCTTCTTGACCGCCTGTTGCACCTGCATGCTCGCCTTCAGTGACTGGTGTACAAGAACACCCAGGTCTCTCTGTACTTCCCCCTCTCCCAATTTATTGCCATTTAAATAATAATTTGCCCTCCCGTTCCTGCACCCAAGGTGGATAACTTCGCACTTGTCCACATTATAGTGCATCTGCCATTTATCCGCCCAATCACCCAGTCTGTCCAAATCGCTCTGGAGCTTCCTGGTCTCCTCCTCTGATTCATTTTTAAACTGGCTCACTGTAGTTTCAACTGTACAGTGCAATGAACAACTTTGCTTAATCACCTTCACAACCTTGATAACTTTCACCAGCTCATCAACTTGAGGTATGTGTGCATTTTTCCTGGGTCCCTCGACTACCCTGGCTGCCTGTCAGGCTCGTCTCCCTCCAGCTCCACTTCCAAAGATCTCTCATCCATTCCATAGCCAACTGATAAACTGTTTCTAACAGCCTGTTACAGAGCGTCACCCGGAGAGGGAGAGGCAGCAGAAACATACCGTCAGTGGCTCCCAACCAATTGCAGTCCTCTTTGCTCTGAATTTTGTGAGTTCCATTTGCTTGATTCATCTTGGGGGACCCTTGAGAGTTATTGCTGAATATTTAGAAAGGAAAATATCAATTAGTGCAGGAAACCAAAGTGGAGGCATAAGCAACTAGGCTGTAGAGGCTAGAGACACGATTAGCAATGACCCACCCTGCAAGTTGCCGATCTCAGCCATTGTTCTGCACAGACTTTGAGGGAAGCCAGAGCTTGATTAGTGCCACTGTCATCAGGCTCAATATCCATTCCTTCCACCACTGGCGCACCGTGGCTGCTGTATGTGCTATCCATTCCCACCACCACTGGCGCACTGTGGCTGCAGTCCGCACTATCTACAAGAGGAAAGCAGCAACTTGGCAAGACTACTTCGACAGCACCTCAAAGCCTCACAAGCTCTACCAAGCAGCGACTCCATGGGAACACCATCCTCTCCAAGTCGCACAACAACCTGATTTGCACAGAAATGGCTGTTCCTCCATCACCATTGGGAATTTCCTACCTAACATTGTGGGAGCACAAACACACGGACTGCAGCTGGTCAAGAAGAGCCATCACCTTCTCAAGGCAACTAGGAATGTGCAATAAACGCTGGCCTTGCTAACACTGTCCACATCGAGTGAACAAATGAACATACAGTGCAGCGCTCCCTCAGTGCTGCCCCCTCAGACAGCGCAGCGCTCCCTCAGTGCTGCCCCCTCAGACAGCGCAGCGCTCCCTCAGTGCTGCCCCCTCCGACAGCGCAGCACTCCCTCAGTGCTGCCCCCTCCGACAGCGCAGCGCTCCCTCAGTGCTGCCCCCTCCGACAGCGCAGCGTTCCCTCAGTGCTGTCCCCTCAGACAGTGCAGCGCTCCCTCAGTGCTGCACTGAAATGTCAGCCAAGATTATGTGCTCAAATCCTGGAGTGGGGCATGAACCCAGCTCAGTGGTAGAGCAGTAGGGGATGAAGATTTTGGCTCTGGATTCAGTTACGAATGGAGCAAACGTCCAATTGCTAGTGATAGCTCGAATGCACATTGCTATACTGCTCAGAACATGCAGTCTTGAGAAAGGCGATAAGGACAGCTGGTGAGAGAAATGGGAAGGTCACACAGACTCAGAGGTTTGTGGTAAAGCATTGTTGGGCCAATGTAGGAACAGCTTTAGTCTAGATCTAACTGTGCTAAGCCGGACCTGGAAGTGCTTGATCCTGAGTGTCTCAATAGGGTCAAGAAGGTGGCTCACCACCACCTTCTCAAGGGCAACTAAGGATGGGCAATAAATGCTGGCCATTGCCAGCAACACCCACATCCCATGAACGAATAAAGTTCACCATTTCTCAGCATTAATATGCTTTATCTTGATACACGCAGGACTCTCCTCCTCCGTCTCCCTCACCCCGCCCCACCACCCTAAGATACTTTCACAGACTGCATTTTGAGTAGTAGAATTGCCTGCAGAGTGTCAATTTGATTTGTTAATATACTACTTACCGTAGACTGGTGACTGGGCTCAAGTGATCTCTTGGACCTTCCCATGCCACCACACAATGTGGCTCAGTTATGTTCCTGGCAGACAGCGAGAATCGCTCAAACTCAGACGGAGATATCAGGTAAAAGCCTAAAACAGCAAAAGCAGCCGGAAATACATCAATATAGCAGCAACATAACTGGGTATCAACTTAAGGGCTTGTAATTCCAAAAAGTTTGCTTCCATGGGTCCGACCACTTGTTAATGCCGCACCGTAATCCTCAGTTACAGATGGGAAAAACATTCTGGCAAAAGTCTCTCAGTCTCCACGCAGCAAATTTGCTCAGATCGACCTCAAACCACATCAGTTGGAACTGATTCAAACTGGGCCTTCGAGACAAGAAATCGGTCTTCAAACCAACCAACTATAGCATCTCGCCCCTTTAAAACATGAAATTAAAAAGGTACCTTAAGCAGGGGAGTGGGACTAAATGGACGGCTCTTTCCAAGAACCAGCGCAGGCATGATGGGCCGAATCACCTTCCGCGCTGTAAGATTCCAGGATTTTTAATCTGGCTCTTAACTGATTGGGTGGGGGGGTGGTGGGGGAAGGGGGGAGAAAGTCTAGGTTTTTACTAACAGTACTAGTATGGCACCACCGTAGAAGAGCACCGTGCCAGACTGATTGGACACACTCGACAGATTCCCTCACCGTGACCTCAATTACATCACTAGGTAGCAGCTAAGCATGTTTATCGGGGGGGGGGGGCGGGGGGGGGGCGGGGTGGCAGCTTGGGATGTACCACAAACTGCTGAAAAATCATTGAATGCTATTTAAATCTCCAAGTTACCCTGGCCTGTTCTTGTGAAGACGCACGAAGCGATGCCACTGATGTCTTCTTTCCTGATGCAGTCGTATCGCATCTGTGGCCGGAGCCCTGGGATTGTGAAAATGTGAATGTCTCCCAGGTTGGTTAAACACACTAGGCAGTTCTCAGAATAGTCGTCCGAGGCAACACTGGGGAAATTCATTAACCCCAATTTCCGCACTCTGGATCCTTCGTGGGCAGTAAGTTTGAACTTTGTCTTCGCGCTCACCTTTGGGAGCGTAAACACCTGCACACAAATCAAAGCTTTAGTAAGAGAATACTACAGAAAGAGTCACCCAACTTCTCCCCCAGTGAAGGTGGCAGTTCCTCACTGGGGACACAGCCAAGCAGAAGTCGCCATTGTTCACGTCCCAGATGTAACAGCAAGTGTTTGGGAGGCTACTTGACCACAGAAGGCACCACAGCCGAGCCAGATTCCATCCTCACCCAATCTCCACACACAACCACTTTCTAGCAAAGGGTCAAAGTACAACAACCAGTAGCAGGAACCCAGGCTGTTTCTACATCCGACTCATGCCCTGCCCCAGATCAACTAACAGAGACTGGGGATAGTTCAGAACTAATATTTTTGTAAAGTTGGGTAACTTCTTGCCTTCTGATACCCTACTGGTGTTCGACCAAGCCTGAATAGATCCTGCTGCCTCACCGGAGCTTTTTGAGTCCAAGACTGGAACCTCGATGCATAAACCCAAGCTCCCATCCACCCATCCTGGGGGAATCTCAGGTATAGAGTGCATCTAACTTGGATTTTTAATCTGTTTACACTCACTCACATCTGGAGAGGTTAACACATCTACAGAGGTAGAGAGGCAGAGGGGTTTAGGGAGGAAATTCCAGAGCTTAAGGCCTAAGCAGCTGAAGGCACAGCCTCCAATGGTGGGGCGAAGGGAGTAGGGGATGCGCAAAAAGCCAGATTTAGAGGAATGCAGAAATCTGAGAGTTGTAGGGCTGAGGAGGTTACAGAGATAGGGAGGGGGTGAGGCCATGGAGGGATTTGAATACAAGGATGAGAATTTAAAAAAAAGACCGGGAGCCAATGTGGGTCAGCGAGCACAAGGGGCAATGGGTGAATGGGACTTGGCGCGAGTTCGGATACAGGCAGAGCTTTGGATGAGCCAAGTTTATTGAGGATAGAAGATGGGAGGTCGGCCAGGAGAGCGTTGGAATAGTTGACTCTGGTGGAACTCTGACTAAAACACTTGGTGTAATATCCCCCATCGTTCGATCGGGGTTTTCTTTGCATTAGAGATGTAAACCCAGAGTAGTTCTCTGCACATTTCCACAGGATCAACTTCTTTTACCTCCCATTCATCAATGACGTGCAGTGCGACACCACCTCCTCACTATACCCCTGCGACACCACCTCCTCACTCTATACCCCTGCGACACCACCTCCTCACTATACCCCTGCGACACCACCTCCTCACTCTATACCCCTGCGACACCACCTCCTCACTCTATACCCCTGCGACACCACCTCCTCACTATACCCCTGCGACACCACCTCCTCACTATACCCCTGCGACACCACCTCCTCACTATACCCCTGCGACACCACCTCCTCACTCTATACCCCTGCGACACCACCTCCTCACTCTATACCCCTGCGACACCACCTCCTCACTATACCCCTGCGACACCACCTCCTCACTCTATACCCCTGCGACACCACCTCCTCACTCTATACCCCTGCATGTTATATTCATTACCTTCCCTTGGAGTTTCAGATATTCTCATTACATCACAGCTCCCTGCTGTCGCAACAATTTCTAGTTCCTACATCTTATTTTTTTAAACCTCTATCATTTGTACACACATCTTAAAATGTAGATTTCCCTCCTTGCCCCGTGTGTCTTCCTTTTCCTGGTCTGTAGTTTCTGGGTCCATACCCACCTGTTGATTAGCTTCTATGCTGCTATCATTTTCGCCTGGGACCTATTCCCCACCCACCTCGCTATCTGGTTCAAATGATTCCTAATTGCTGCCTCAATGTCTCTTGCATGTCGTCTGTTCCCAGTGGTTTAGGTTAATCCCGATGATCACATCTCTGCCCTTTGAGGCCATCCCTTACCCAGGGCCGCTGGTCACTACTCCAGATGGTTTCTGCTGTACCTTACGCTCGTTACCTTAAACTGTTCCTCCGAGATGATCAGCACAGAATGGCTGCCCTGCATCTCTGGAGCTTTGGCGAGATCGCGAGACACTTCGAGCGGCTCAGGGAGTGGGTTCCCTCGTCCATCCAACACTGCAATCGACACCACAGGGGCTCGGTGCATCAGCTGAATTTCTTTACCTAAATTTGTGGGGTGGGGGAGAAAGGAAATCAACTATTTCCATTACATTAAGTAGAATGGATAACCAGGTGGAATTACAAAGCAGTGTAATCTGGGTTAACGTACAGTACAAGAAAGATCATTTTATGACTAACCTGAATCTCCACACACACACACAGGTCATTCGGCCCAACGGCTCTGTGCCGGTGTTTATTCTCCACATGAGCCTCCTCCAACTCCCTCTTCCCAACCTGCCCCCTTATTCCTCTATTTTCATCTCAAGCCTTCCCTTAAATCCATCAATACCCTCTGCTTCAACCATGTGGCAGCGAGTTCCACATTCTCACCACTCTCTGTATAAAGAAATCCCTCCAAAATTCTGGATTTGATCGGTTAGTGGCGATCTTATATTTATGCCCCCTTGTTCTAGACTCAAGTGGAAACAGTTTCTCCACATCCACCCGATCGAAACCATCAGAACTTTAATGACCTCAGTCAGGTCTCCTCTTTGCTTTCACTTTTCCAGAGAAGAGCCCCAGCCTGCTCAATCTGCCAATAGGCTCATTTTCTAATCACTAAGCCATACAACAGCTACACAAAGTCCAGGTACAGTACCCTGCAGAAAGTAGGCAGAGCCCATCTCCCCTCCCCCTCCTTCAATGGTGCCATTACACACAAAGCAAAGTAGTGGTTGAAATTAACACACTCAAGGAAATGAAACCGGCATTTTACGAAGTGCAATGCTGCGCCATCAGTCCCAGCGGATGCAATCCCGGGGGGGGGGGGGGGGGGGGAGGGGAAAATGCTTTCCATGCTCATTTTGTGATTTGCATAAATACAGATTCCTTCAAGCAAAACTTCACAGCTCCACTATTCATCTCGGGCCTGTTCGCTCTCCCATCCTTTCCTCCTCCTCTCCCCCAAGCTAAATATTGGGAGGGACACGAGCACAACCTCATGATAATTATTCCCAGTTTGTCATCCTCGCCACACCCTTATAGTCAGCTTCATTCCCAGAAAAACCACAGGTGGAGATTGAGAGTTTAGCAATATTGGGGAGGGGAGAGAAAGGAAGGGGGGAGAAACTGGCAGCACCCGCCCATCAGGAACGTTACCCATTTAAAGCGGGTGCCGAGATGGTGCCTTTAACCCCACAGTTTACAGCAGCACCTTATCCTTCAATATGCAAATTCTATCCTACAATTCTCAGTTAGAAATCAACAGAAAACTAGCATTGGAGGAGAAAGCACCATTTCCTAATGCTATCCCAGAGAACACTTTTACCAAATGAGGATTCAGGTAAAATAGCCAGGGAAGAAATAAAAGTCAGCACGGATATGTTCAAGGCAAATCGTGTTTGACTAACTTGACCGAGTTCTTTGATGAAATAACATAACAGAAGAAATAGGAGCAGGAGTAGGCCATTCGGCCCCTCGAGCCTGCTCCGCCATTCAATAAGATCATGGCTGATCTTCTACCTCAACTCCACTTTCCTGCACTATCCCTTGACTCCCTTAATATCCAACAATCTATCTATCTCAGTCTTAAATATACTCAACGACTGAGCCTCCACAGCCCTCTGGGGTGGAGAATTCCAAAGATTCACCACCCTCTGAGTGAAGAAATTTCTCCTCATCTCAGGTCCTAAATGACCAACCCCTTATTCTGAGACTGTGACCCCTGGTTCCAGACTCCCCAGCCAGGGGAAACATCCTCCCTGCATCTACCCTGTAAGAATTTTGTATGTTTCAATGAGATCACCTCTCATTCTTCTAAACTCCAGAGAATATAGGCCTTGTCTACTCAATCTCTCCTCATAGGACAATCCCCCAATCCCAGGAATCAGTCTGGTGAACCTTCGTTTTACTCCCTCTATGGCAAGTATATCCTTCCTTGGGTAAGGAGACCAAAGCTGTACACAATACTCCAGGTGTGGTCTAGCCAGGGCCCTATATAATTGCAGTAAGACGTCTTTACTCTTGTACTCAAATCCTCTTGTAATAAAGGCCAATATACCATTTGCTTTCCTAATTGCTTGCTGTACCTGCATGTTAACCTTCCAGTGATTCGTGTACAAGGACACCCAGGTCCCTCTGAACACCAACATTTCCCAATCTCTCACCATTTAAAAAATACTCTGCTTTTCTATTTTTCCTGCCAAAGTGGATAACTTCACATTTCTCCACATTATATTCCATTTGCCATGTTCTTGCCCACTCACTTAGCCTGTCTATATCCCCTTGAAGCCTCTTTGCATCCTCCTCACAACTTACATTCCCACCTAGCTTTGTATCATCAGCAAACTTGGATATATTACATTTGGTCCCCTCATCCAAATCATTGATGTAGATTGTGAATAGCTGAGGCCCAAGCACTGATCCTTGCGGTACCCCACTAGTTACAGCCTGCCAACCCGAAAATGATCCGTTTATTCCAACTCTTATCTGTCCGTTAACCAATCCTCAATCCATGCTAGTATATTACCCCCAACCCCTTGAGCCTTAATTTTGTTTAATAACCTCTTGTGTGGCACCTTATCGAATGCCTTCTGAAAATCCAAATACACCACATCCACTGGTTCCCCCTTATCAATTCTGCGCTAGTTACAACCTCAAAAGACTAACAGATTTGTCAAACAGAGGGCTGATGAGGGTAGTGCAGTTGATGTATATATGGACTTTCAAAAGACGTTTGATAAAGTACCACATAATAGACTTGTTAGCAAAATTAAAGGGAAAGTGGCTGCATGGATACAAAATTGGCTAAGGGACAGAAAGCAGAGAGTAGTGGTGAACGGTTGTTTTTCCAGACTGGAGGGAAATGTGCAGTGGTGTTCCCCCAGGGGTCAGTATTAGGACCACTGCTCTTTTTGATATACATTAATGACCGGGACTTGGGTATACAGGGCATAATTTCAAAGGTCGCAGATGATACAAAACTCAGAAATGCAGTAAACAATGACGCGGATAGTAACAGACTTCAGGAGGCCATTGACAGACTGGTGAAATGGGCAGACGCATGGCAGATGAAATTTAATGCAGAGAAGGGTGAAGTGATTCATTTTGGTAGGAAGAATGAGGAGAGGCAATATAAACTAAATGTACAATTTTAAAGGGGGTGCAGGAACAGAGACACCTGGGGTGTATGTACACAAATCTTTGAAGGTGGTAGGACAAGTTGAGAACGCTATTAATAAAGCATAATGGGATCCTTGGCGATATAAATAATGGCATACAATACAAATACAAGGAAGTTATGCTAAAATAAAAACAGAAAATGCTGGAAATACTCAGCCGGTCAGGCAGCATCTGTGGAGAGAGAAACCGAGTTAACGTTTCAGATCGATGACCTTTCATCAGAACAGCTCTGACGAAAGGTCATCGACCTGAAACGTTAACTCGGTTTCCCTCTCCACAGATGCTGCCTGACCGGCTAAGTATTTCCAGCATTTTCTGTTTATTTCAGATTTCCAGCATCCGCAGTATTTTGCTTTTGCTGAAGTTATGCTAAACATTTATATAACACTGGTTAGGCCCCAGCTGGAGTATTGTGGCCAATTCTGGGCACCACACATTCGGAAGGATGTCAAGGCCTTAGAGTGCAGAGGAGATTTACTAGAATGGTACCAGGGATGAAAGACTTCAGTTATGTGGAGAGACTGGAGAACATAGAACATAAGAACACAAGAAATTAGGCCGGATTAGGCCATACAGCCCTTCGAGCCTGCTCCGCCATTCAATATCATGGCTGATCATCGACCTCAACTACACTTTCCCACCTGATCCCCATATCCCTTGATTCCCTTAGAGTCCAAAAATCTATCGATTTCAGCCTTGAATGTACTCAACGACTGGGCATCCACAGCCCTCTGGGGTAGAGAATTCCAAAGATTCACAACCCTCTGAGTGAAGAAATTATTCATCTCAGTCCTAAATGGCCGACCCCTTATCATGAGACTATATCTCTAGTTCTAGACTCTCCAGCCAGGGGAAACAGCCTCTCAGCATCTACCCTTTCAAGCCCTCTCAGAATCTTATATGTTTCAATGAGATCACCTCTCATTCTTCTAAACTCCAGAGTATAGACCTATTCTACTCAATCTGTCCTCATATGACAACCCTCTCATCCCAGGAATCAATCTAATGAACCTTCATTGCACCCCCTCTAAGGCAAGTATATCCTTCCTTCGGTACAGAGACCAAAACTGTACACAGTACTCCAGGTGTGGTCTCACCAAAGCCCTGTACAATTGCAGCAAGACTTCCTTACTCTTGCACTCTAACCACCTTGTAATAAAAGGCCAACGTACCATTTGCCTTGCTAATTGCTTGCTGTACCTGCATGTTAACTTTGTGTTTCGTGTACAAGAACACTCAAAATCCCTTTGAACACCAATATTTAATAGTTCCTCACCATTTAAAAAATATTTTGTTTTTCTATTCTTCCTACCGAAGTGAATAACCTCACATTTCCCCACATTATAAAATGAATGAGAAACTGGGGTTGTTAACCTTAGAGCAGAGAAGATTAAGGGGAGATTTGATAGAGGTGTTCAAAATCATGAGTAAATGAGAAACTTTCCACTGGCAGGAGGGTCGGTAACCAGAGGACACAGATGTAAGGTAATTGGCAAAAGAACCAGAGACAACATGAGGAAAAAATTAACACAGCGAGCTGTTGTGATCTGGAATGCGCTGCCTGAAAGGGCGGTGGAAGCAGATTCAATGGCTGCTTTCAAAAGTGAACGGGCTGTGCCATGTTAACAGGACCCAAGCTGAATAACGATAGTGCAGGAACTGTAGAGCGTGTATCTTACCCAATACGGCCTCTGCGGATTTCTCCGTCCACTTCTCTCTAGACGGAACCTCCAGTGCGTAAGCGTAAACAGACCCTGCGTTTGTTCCTGCCCACATCGTTGGGCCGTGGTGTGTGGCTAAAGGATAATAAAATAAAAGCATTACACCGAAATAAAGAGCAGACCCCTGCAATGTGACAGCTGCCTGTGAGCGCAAATCTATTGTGGGAAAGACCACAGGTGGATAAAGTGTGTCTCTCAAAATGAGCAAGAACAAAACAACAATAGGCCACTGCTGCCTATCTGGCTGGTGCCAAAGTACAAAAATGACCACACGCTATTGGCCGTAGCGAGGCCGAAATGATACTCACCCAGTGCCTGCCCAGCAGCATAGTGCAGCTGTAGCAAAATAGTTAAACACGGAAATTCAGTGAGAATGACTGGGACTTTTAAAAAAAAATAAAAGCAGCTGGTTAATTCAATCACTGCATTTCTAATTTTTATAAATAAAAATCAACACAGCTCGCAGGCGATTTCTGGCATTTCTCCTGCTTTCCAGCCACATCAAGATTCCGCTTGTCCCGATTCCCAAGGCTGCATGCACTATAGCCCAGGATAAGGCGGCAAACAAGGGGCCAATTCTAGGCCTTTACCAACAGTGACCCTCACCCACTCTGGAATGGGAGCTGGGGTTGGGTGGGGGTCACAACTTCCTAGAACGATACAACGGAGATACAAACCAGCAACTCAGCCCCAGTGTGATCACATCCCTCAGTGTGAGGGATGCATAGGACAGGTTAACCATTGGACTATGTAGATTAAGTAGAAGGCAGTTTGACTCAAAACTGATGCTTCGACAGTTCCACTTGTCTCTACAAGACGGGATTAGTTCTTCTCTTCTCCCCCCCCCCCCCTGCCCCCCTCCCCCAAATGACACTCAGAAAGCAGCACTCACCATCTCGCAAAAAGGTGTCAGCAAAGTAAAGGCAGCGGACGACACCCGACAGAGAGTCATCGGCTGACCGTGGCTCTATCCGTCTCTGTACCGGAGTCACCTCCACCTCACGTGGACCGTCCTGCTCAGCAAGCTGGGCATTTGCTTCTTGAACCTGTTGTGATGGAGGGGATTTTTAAATCAAACCCGCACAATTACCCCGTGTTCAGTGCCTACCCCAATCTACTGACCCACACAATTACCCAGTGTTCAGTGCCTATCCCAATGTAGTGGAGGACTGACCAGCACCTGGGGGAGTAGCTGTGCTCTAGTGATTGTCTGAACTCACAGTAAACGCTCACATTACCACCATCCGGATGTAAAAGTCAGATCCTGTTTAAGATCAGATTCAGACCAAGGCTTGCATTACATTACACCACCAGCTTAGAAACCAGATTGAACTAAAAGGCAAGAATCATATCTTGTGCCATGACTGACAAAATTACAGTGCACAAGTCACACTTTTGAGAAGTGCAAACCTACTGGCATCACATTTCCACTAGTGAGCAGACTCTTGCTGGCCATCGGAAAGGCTCTGGGTGACTGAACACTCAGTCAGGACGAGAAACTGTTTTTTTTTAATTAATTGATGGGATGTGGGCGTCACTGGCAAGGCCAGCATTTATTGCCCATCCCTAATTGCCCTCAAGGTGGTGAGCCGCCTTCTTGAACCGCCGCAGTCCGTGTGGTGAAGGTGCTCCCACAGCGCTGTTAGGGAGGAGTTCCAGGATTTTGACCCAGCGACGATGAAAGAACGGCGATATACTTCCAAGTCAGGATGGTGTGCGACTTGGAGGTGGTGGTGTTCCCATGCGCCTGCTGCCCTTGTCCTTCTAGGTGGAAGAGGTCGCGGGTTTGGGGGTGTTGCCGAAGAGCCTTGGCGAGTTGCTGCAGTGCATCTTGTAGATGGCACACACTGCAGCCACGGTGCGCCGGTGGTGCAGGGAGTGAATGTTTAAGGTGGTAGATGGGGTGCCAATCAAGCGGGCTGCTTTGCCCTGGATGGTGTCGAGCTTCTTGAGTGTTGTTGGAGCTGCACTTATCCAGGCAAGTGGAGAGTATTCCATCACACTCCTGACTTGTGCCTTGTAGATGGTGGAAAGGCTTTGGGGAGTCAGGAGGAGAGACACTCACCGCAGAATACCCAGCTTCTGACCTGCTCTTGTTGCCACAGTATGTGTGCGTTGGTCCAGTTAAGTTTCTGGTCAATGGTGACCTCCAGGATGTTAATGGTGGGGGATTCTGCAATGGTAATGCCATTGAATGTCATGGGGCAGTGGTGAAACTCTCGCTTGTTGGAGATAGTCACTGCCTGGCACTTGTGTGGCGCGAATGTTACCTGCCACTTATCAGCCCAAGCCTGAACATCGTCCAGGTCTTATTGCATGCGGGCATAGACTGCTTCATTATCTGAGGAGTTGCGAATGGCACTGAACACTCTGCAGTCCAGCAAACATCCCCATTTCTGACCTTATGTTGGAGGGAAGGTCATTGATGAAGCAGCATAAGATGGTTGGGCCTAGGACACGGCCCTGAGGAACTCCTGCAGCAATGTCCTGGAGCTCAGTAGATTGATGTCCAACCACCACAACCATCTTCCTTTATGCTAGGTATGACTCCAGCAGTGGAGAGTTTTCCCCCCAATTCCCATTGACCTCAGTTTTACTGGGGCTCCTTGATGCCACACTCAGTCAAATGCTGCCTTGATGTCAAGAGCAGTCACTTTCACTTCACCTCTGGAATTCAGCTCCTTTGTCCATGTTTGGACCAAGGCTGTAATGAGGTCAGAGCCGAGTGGTCCTGGCAGAACCCAAATTGGGCATCAGTGAGCAGGTTATTGGTGAGTAAGTGCCACTTGATAGCACTGTCGACGACACCTTCCATCACTTTGCTGATGATTGAGAGTAAACTGATGGGGTGGTAATTGGCCAGATTGGATTTGTCCTGCTTTTTGTGGACAGGACATACCTGGGCAGTTTCCACATTGTCGGATTGATGCCAGTGTTGTATAGCTGTACTGGAACAGCTTGGCTAGAGGCGCGGCTAGTTCTGGAGCACAAGTCTTCAGCACGACAGCCGGGATGTTGTCGGGGCCCATAGCCTTTGCTGTATCCAGTCGGCTCAGCCATTTCTTGATATCACGGAGTGAACCGAATTGGCTGAAGACTGGCTTCTGTGATGGTGGGGACCTCAGGAGGAGGCCGATATGGATTATCCACTCTGCACTTCTGGCTGAAGATGGTTGCAAACGCTTCAGCCTGGTCTTTTGCACTCACGTGCTGGGCTCCACCATCATTGAGGATGGGGATATTCATGGAGCCTCCTCCTCCAGTTAGTTGTTTAATGGTCCACCACCATTCATGACTGGATGGGGCAGGAATGCAGAGCTTTGATCTGATCCATTGATTGCGGGATCGCTTAGCCCTGTCTATAGCATGTTGTTTCCGCTTTTTAGCACGCATGTGGTTCTGTGTTGCAGCTTCCCCAGGTTGGCACCTCATTTATAGGTACGCCTGGTGCTGCTCCTGGCATGCTCTTCTACACTCCTTATTGAACCAGGGTTGGTCCCCTGGCTTGATAGTAATGGTAGAGTTAGGGATATGCCAGGCCATGAGGTTACAGATTGTGGTGGAATACAATTCTGCTGCTGCTGATGGCAATGGTAGAGTTAGGGATATGCCAGGCCATGAGGTTACAGATTGTGGTGGAATACAATTCTGCTGCTGATGGCCCACAGCGCCTCATGGATGCCCAGTTTTGAGCTGCTAGATCTGTTCTGAATCTGTCCCATTTAGCACGGTGGTAGTGCCACACAACACGATGGAAGGTGCCCTCAGTGTGAAGACGAGACTTCGTCTCCACACTGACAGTGCGGTGGTCACTGCTACCAATACGGTCATGGACAGATGCATCTGCGACAGGTAGATTGGTGAGGATGAGGTCAAGTAGGTTTTTCCCTCATGTTGGTTCTCTCACCACCTGTCGCAGGTCCAGACTGGCAGCTATGTCGGTCAGTAGAGGTGCTATCGAACCACTCTTGGTGTTGGACATTGAAGTCCCCCACCCAGAGTACATTCTGTGTCCTTGCTACTCTGTGCTTCTTCCAAGTGGTGTTCAACATGGAGGAGTACTGATTCATCAGCTGAGGGAGGGCGGTAGGTGCTAATCAGCAGGGGTGTGTCGTTGTCGTGTCTGTAGCCGGTGCCGAGATCGATGCCGGGTGGTCCGTCTGGTTTTATTCTTCTTATTGTTTCTTGTAGCGGTTTGTTACAACTGAGTGGCTTGCTAGGCCATTTCAGAGGACAGTTAAGAGTCAACCACATTGCTGTGGGTCTGGAGTCACATATAGGCCAGATTTCCTTCCCTAAAGGACATTAGTGAACCAGATGGGTTTTTACGACAATCCGATAGTTTTTATTCCAGATTTATTTAATTAACTGAATTTAAATTCCCCAGCTGCCGTGGCGGGATTTGAACTCATGTCTCTCGATCATTAGTCCAGGCCTCTTACTAGCCCAGTAACATAACCACTATGCTACCATTCCTAATTTAAAGGATATCACATTTCTTTACACTTTACGCTAGTCTCATTTCACCCCTCCCCCTCCCAAACACGTGGGTCACAGGCAATGGAAAAGATGCAGGAACACGTCCCTATTCTCAACATCTACAGTCTAACAGTGGGAGTAAATTTTAAATATTTAGGTGTACTTTCAGTGGGAGTGGTGGACTGAATAATGGAGGATTGAGTTTCCGCCCTCCCGGAGCAGTACCTTGCTGGCAGGGCTGCTCGGAGACAGACGCTTCTTCCCGGACACCCTGCTCTTTCGTATCCTCCTGAACGACTGACGTAATGACTTCTTCAGTGATTTCACCCGGGAGAGTGGGCCCTCCATCGCCAGAGAGTCATTCGGATGAAGTGTGCACCTGGAGAGCCAATAAACATAGTCAAACTGTTGCATTCCTGAAAACCTGACAAATCTAGGTGAAATGACAGCAAGGCTGAAAAGTAGGACAGAAAACAGGCTCAAACTAAGGCAGGAGGGTGACAAGAGGTTAGATCTAACTTTCATGTAGAGGGTGTTGAACAAATGAAATGACCAGGGAGGGAGTGGTGTGGAGTTTGGATCAGCGTTTCGATCAGCTATTCAAGACACAGGTGTTTATGCCTGCAGAACACCTGATAGTGAGAAGTATTATGGGATGGATTGCAATGGTCCAGAGAGAGTTTCAATAGTTACTCAGTTTCGCTCAATGCCCATCTTTTACACTCTCTACACTAGGTTCATCTACAGTTTATGCAACACTCTATTGTCTGACATGGAGGGCCTCTTGAGCAAGCTACTGGAGGACTGCCTGACCCACCCCCCTCCCCCGGGGAGCCGTCCCAGTACCAGTCTCCTCCCTCCCACACCCCTCCCCATCCTCAGGGAAGAAGGGAAAAGAGAATAGCAGCAAGCTGGGGAAGGAGGAGGATAAAGAAATGCTCAAAGTATAATAAATGGTTCCTCTGGGAACAGCTTTAAAAGGAAACCAAACAGGGTTGTGGGAAACTCAAGATGAAATTAAGTTGCTGAAATAGTTCATCGCTTCCTGTTTGACAAGAATGCTTGGAGGAAGACACCAAGCTATGGAGGTGACTAACTAGCATCACCAGACAGCGGACAGTTTCATGCCCTCTCCCAGTTACAAACAGCTTGGGGTAGGGTGGGAGAAGCATTGAAACAATCCCATTCACATGAAGATCCCCAGCATTCACCTGGCCAATACTGGCTGCTGTCTGCAGTAATCGAAGACGCCAAAACCATGACTGGTGCCGAATGCCACAAGCTGCCATTCCGTGTGCAGACTCACTGCTGTCACAGCAGCTGGAGGAAGACACTGAACCAGGAAGCTTGGCTGGAAACCGGGTACAAAGCTGACTAGACCACTTTTTGGGGTTAACCGGTCATGACCTTTCCATGTGAAACCCTCCCGATCCTGAAGGAGGTCAACTGAAGAGAGATTGATCTTTTGTTCAGACTTTTCATCATTAAGTTCCATAACAAGAACCTGCGTGAATTAAAAGAAACACAAATCAACTTTGCACAATTACTTTTTATTTAAAAAAGAAACTATTTTGGTCATGGTGAGGGATGTTAGTGCTGGGAAAACCCCACTTCCCAGTTGAGATGGTCAGTGTCAGCGTCAACATCAAGCTCACACGTCAGGTGCACAATTGGCAAGACCCAGAGAGAAGCTTCTCCTATTGCAGACCAAGAGTTCCTCAGTGCCAACCTCAATGGTTCACCACTAACCGCACCAGGGAACAGGTTCAATATCCCCACAATGGCCACCCTGTGACCTGGAGTAGGATTATTATTAGAAGCCAGTTAAGGGCAGTTTTATACTGTGGTCCCAGGGTCAGAAGGAACTGCACGGACTCAGTTCAGACAATCTTGCAGCCAGAGAGGAATCTTTCAGCCCATCAGTCTGGGCTGGATTTGAACTTCAGTCCGAGAAATGAAAATTACAACCAGAGTCCCCTCAGTAATTATATTTTAAATCATTTCACCCCACAATACAAATCATCCACAGGTTAAGACAACAGATAGTGCTCTTTTCAAAGGTCTCCAGCCATTGGAAGTCAGAGACTAGACAACTCTCCCTCCAATTCTTCATCCATCTCTGTGGAGATATGGCTGGTCTCTTGGCCATGACACGGTGGCTGAGGCTAACTCAACCTATTGGGGACTCTCAACCACCTCACAGCCGGCCGGTCAGCGCGCCGCCTCACACAGCCGGCCGGTCAGCGCGCCGCCTCACACAGCCGGCCGGTCAGCGCGCCGCCTCACACAGCCGGCCGGTCAGCGCGCCGCCTCACACAGCCGGCCGGTCAGCGCGCCGCCTCACACAGCCGGCCGGTCAGCGCGCCGCCTCACACAGCCGGCCGGTCAGCGCGCCGCCTCACACAGCCGGCCGGTCAGCGCGCCGCCTCACACAGCCGGCCGGTCAGCGCGCCGCCTCACACAGCCGGCCGGTCAGCGCGCCGCCTCACACAGCCGGCCGGTCAGCGCGCCCGCCTCACACAGCCGGCCGGTCAGCGCGCCGCCTCACACAGCCGGCCGGTCAGCGCGCCGCCTCACACAGCCGGCCGGTCAGCGCGCCGCCTCACACAGCCGGCCGGTCAGCGCGCCGCCTCACACAGCCGGCCGGTCAGCGCGCCGCCTCACACAGCCGGCCGGTCAGCGCGCCGCCTCACACAGCCGGCCGGTCAGCGCGCCGCCTCACACAGCCGGCCGGTCAGCGCGCCGCCTCACACAGCCGGCCGGTCAGCGCGCCGCCTCACACAGCCGGCCGGTCAGCGCGCCGCCTCACACAGCCGGCCGGTCAGCGCGCCGCCTCACACAGCCGGCCGGTCAGCGCGCCGCCTCACACAGCCGGCCGGTCAGCGCGCCGCCTCACACAGCCGGCCGGTCAGCGCGCCGCCTCACACAGCCGGCCGGTCAGCGCGCCGCCTCACACAGCCGGCCGGTCAGCGCGCCGCCTCACACAGCCGGCCGGTCAGCGCGCCGCCTCACACAGCCGGCCGGTCAGCGCGCCGCCTCACACAGCCGGCCGGTCAGCGCGCCGCCTCACACAGCCGGCCGGTCAGCGCGCCGCCTCACACAGCCGGCCGGTCAGCGCGCCGCCTCACACAGCCGGCCGGTCAGCGCGCCGCCTCACACAGCCGGCCGGTCAGCGCGCCGCCTCACACAGCCGGCCGGTCAGCGCGCCGCCTCACACAGCCGGCCGGTCAGCGCGCCGCCTCACACAGCCGGCCGGTCAGCGCGCCGCCTCACACAGCCGGCCGGTCAGCGCGCCGCCTCACACAGCCGGCCGGTCAGCGCGCCGCCTCACACAGCCGGCCGGTCAGCGCGCCGCCTCACACAGCCGGCCGGTCAGCGCGCCGCCTCACACAGCCGGCCGGTCAGCGCGCCGCCTCACACAGCCGGCCGGTCAGCGCGCCGCCTCACACAGCCGGCCGGTCAGCGCGCCGCCTCACACAGCCGGCCGGTCAGCGCGCCGCCTCACACAGCCGGCCGGTCAGCGCGCCGCCTCACACAGCCGGCCAATGTGGCCTCAACTTTGCAACTTTTGAAGCGGAGAAACGAATTAGATAGTTTTTGGTACCTGTCCTGCTGTGCCAGCAACCACCAGCCGACTGCTGTATTTACACAGGGAAATCTTCTGGATTCCCAGCCTGGGATCATCACTATAGGGATCAAAGCAGCCAACCTGTAATAGGGGGAGGACATAGAATCAGAATGGTTACAGCACAGGTGGTGGCCATTTGGTCCGTCGAGCCCATGCCGGCTCTCTCAAGAGCATTCCAGCTAGTCCCACTCCCCCGCCCTTTCCCCATAGCCCTGCAAATTTCTTTCCTTCAGGTACTTATCCAATTCTCTTTTGAAAGCCACGATCGAGTCTGCCTCCACCACCCTTTCAGGCCGTGCATTCCACATCCTAACCACTCGCTGCGTAAAAAGGTTTTCCCTCATGTCGCCTTTGGTTCTTTTGCCAATCACCTTGAATCTGTGTCCTCTGGTTCTCAACCCTTCCGCCAATGGGAACAGTTTCTCTCTATCTACTCTGTCTGGACCACTCACAATTTTGAAAACCTCTATCAAATCTCCTCTCAACTTTCTCTGCTCTAAGGAGAACAACCCCAACTTCTCCAATCTATCCACGTAACTGAAGTCCCTCATCCCTGGAATCATTCTTGTAAATCTTCTCTGCACCTTCTCTAAGGCCTTCACATCCTTCCTAAAGTGCGGTGCCCAGAATCAGACACAATACTCCAGTTGGGCCGAACCAGTATTTTATAAACGTTTATCATAACTTCCTTGCTTTTGTACTCTATGCCTCTACTTATGAAGCCCAGGATCCCATATGCTTTTTTTAAAACCGCTTTCTCAACCTGCCCTGCCACCTTCAACAATTTGTGCACATATACCCCCAGGTCTTGCTGTTCATGCACCCCTTTAGAGAATTGTACCCTTTAGTTTATATTGCCTCTCCTTGTTCTTCTTACCAAAATGTATCACTTCGCACTTTTCTGCGTTAAATTGCATCTGCCATGCGTCCGCCCATTTCACCAGCCTGTCTATGTCTTCTTGAAGATAATCACTATTCTCCTCACTGTTCACTATACTTCCAAGTTTTGAAATTGTGCCCTGTACACCAAAGTCCAAGTCATTAATATATCAAGAAAAGCAGTGGTCCTAGTACCGACCCCATGGAAACACCACTGTATACCTTCCTCCAGTCCGAAAAACAACCATTCACCACTACTCTGTTTCCTGTCACTTAGCCAATTGCGTATCCATGCTGCCACTGTCCCTTTTATTCCATGGGCTTCAACTTTGCTGGCAAGCCGATTATTGTGGCACTTTATCAAACGCCTTTTGAAAGTCCATGTACACGTCAACCGCATTACCCTCACCAACCCTCTGTTACCTCATCATAAAACTCGATCAAGTTAGTTAAACACAATTTGCCTTTAACAAATCCATGCTGGCTTTCCTTAATTAATCCACATCTGTCCAAGTGACTGTTAACTTTGTCCCTGATTATCGTTTCTAAAAGCTTCCCCACTACCGAGGTTAAACTGACTAGCCTGTAGTTGCTGGGTTTATCCTTACACCCTTTTTTGATCAAGGGTGTAACATTTGCAATTCTCCAGTCCTCTGGCACCACCCCCGTATCCAAGGAGGATTGGAAGATTATGGCCAGTACCTCCGCAATTTCCTCCTTAACCTCCCTTGGCATCCGAGGATGCATCCCATCTGGTCCTGGTGACTTATCTACTTTAAGTACAGACAGCCTTTCCAGTACCTCTTCTTTTTATCTAATCCAGTATCTCCACTACCTCTTCTTTCACTGACTTTGGCAGCATCTTCTTCCTTGGTAAAGTCAGACGCAAAGCACTCATTTAGTACCTCAGCCATGCCCTCTGCCTCCATGAGTAGGTCATAGAGTCATACAGCACAGAAAGAGGCCCTTCGGCCCATCGTGTCCGCGCCGGCCATCAAGCCCGATCTATTCTAATCCCATTTTCCAGCACCTGTTCCGCAGCCTTGTATGCTATGGCGTTTCAAGTGCTCATCTAAATGCTTCTTGAATGTTATGAGGGTTCCTGCCTCTACCACCCTTTCAGGCAGTGAGTTCCAGATTCCAACCACCCTCCGGGTGAAAAAGTGTTTCTCAAATCCCCTCTAAACCTCCTGCCCCTTACCTTGAAACTATGCCCCCTGGTTATTGACCCCTCTACTAAGGGGAAAAGTTCCTTTTTATCTACCCTATCTATGCCCTTCATAATTTTGTACACCTCAATCAGGTCCCCCCTCAGCCTTCTCTGCTCCAAGGAAAACAACCCCAGCCTGTCCAGTCTCTCTTCATAGCTGAAGCGCTGCAGCCCAGGTAACATCCTGGTGAATCTCCTCTGCACCCTCTCCAATGCAATCACATCCTTCCTATAGTGTGGCAACCAGAACTGCACACAGTATTCCAGCTGTGGCCTAACTAGCGTTTTGTACAGCTCCATCATAACCTCCCTGCTCTTATATTCTATGCCTCAGCTAATGAAGGCAAGTATCCCATATGCCTTTTTAACCACCTTATCTAGCTGTCCTGCTGCCTTCAGGGATCTATGTACATGCACACCAAGGTCCCTCTGATCCTCAGTCCTTCCTAGGGTCCTACCATTAATTGTGTATTCCCTTGCCTTGTTAGTCCTCCCAAAATGCATCACTCACACTTTTCAGGGTTAAATTCCATTTGCCACTGTTCTGCCCATCTGACCAACCAGTCTATATCGTCCTGTAGCCTGAGGCTTCCCTCCTCGTTATTTATCACTCCACCAATTTTCGTGTCATCTACAAACTTACTGATCATACCTCCTACATTCATATCTAAATCATTAATGTACACCACAAACAGCAAAGGACCCAGCACCGATCCCTGCGGTACACCACTGGACACAGGCTTCCAGTCACAAAAACAATCATCGACCATCACCCTCTGCCTCCTGCCACTATGCCAATTTTGAATCCAATGTGCCAAATTGCCCTGGATCCCATGGGCTCTTACCTTCTTGACCAGTCTCCCATGCGGGACTTTGTCAAAAGCCTTACTGAAGTCCATGTAGACTACATCAACTGCACTACCCTCATCCACACACCTAGTCACCCCCTCGAAAAATTCAATCAAATTGGTTAGACATGATCTCGCCCTGAAAGCCATGCTGACTATCCTTGATTAATCATTGCCTCTCCAAGTGGAGACTAATTCTGTCCCTCAGAACTTTTTCCAGTAATTTCCCGACCACTGATGTTAGGCTCACTGGCCTGTAATTCCCTGGTTTATCCCTACTACCCTTCTTGAATAAAGGTACTACGTTAGCTGTCCTCCAGTCCTCTGGCACCTCCCCTGTGGCCAGAGAGGTTCACAAAATTTGTGTCAGAGCCCCTGCAATCTCCTCCTTTGCCTCACACAGCAGCCTGGGATACATCTCATCTGGGCCTGGGGATTTATAGAAACATAGAAGATAGGAGCAGGAGTAGGCCATTCGGCCCCTCGAGCATGTTCAGCCATTTAATGAGATCATGGCTGATCATCCAAATTCAGTACCCTGTCCCTGCTTTCTCCCCATATCCCTTGATCCTTTAGCCTTAAGAAATATATCTAACTCCTTCTTGAATATATTTAATGAATTGGCCTCAACTGCCTTTTGTGGTAGATAATTCCACAGGTTCACCACTCTCCGGGTGAAGAAATTCCTCCTCATCTCAGTCCTAAATGGCTTACCCCTTATCCTTAGACTGTGACCCCTGGTTCTGGACTCCCCCGCCATCGGGAACATCCTTCCTGCATCTAATTTGTCTAGTCCTGTTAGAATTTTATAAGTTTCACTGACATCCCCTCTCATTCTTCTAAACTCTAGCGAATACAAGCCCAATCGGCCCAATCTCTCTTCATACGTCATTCCTGCCATCCCAGGTATCAGTCTGGTGAATCTTCGCTGCACTCCCTCCATGGCAAGAACATCCTTCCTCAGATAAGGCGACCAAAACTGCACACAATACTCAAGGTGTGGTCTCACCAAGGCCTTGTACAACTGCAGCAAGACATCCTTGCTCCTGTATTCGAATCCTCTCGCTATGAAGGCCAACATATCATTTGCCTTCTTAACCGCCTGCTGCATGCTTACCTTCAGCGACTGGTGCACAAGGCCACCCAGGTCTCGTTACACTTCCCCTTTTCCCAATCTATTGCCTTTCAGGTAATAATCTGCCTTCCTGTTTTTGCCACCGAAGTGGATAACCTCGCATTTATCCACATTATACTGCATCTGCCCGATCACCCAAATCACACTGGAGTTCTCTGCATCCTCCTCACAGCACACACTCCCACCCAGCTTTGTCTCGTCTGCAAACTTGGAGATATTACATCTAGTTCCCTCGTCTAGATCATTAATATATATTGTGAATAACTGGGGTCCTAGCACCGATCCCTGCGGTACCCCACTAGTCACTGCCTGTCACTCGGAAAAAGTCCCGTTTATTCCAACTCTTTGCTTCCTGTCTGCCAACCTGTTGGGGAGGGTTTAAACTAAAATGGCAGGGGGTTGGGAACCTGTGCAGGGAGACAGAGGAAAGGGAAGCAAGGATAGAAACAAAAGACAGGAAGGAGAAAAGCAAAAGTGGAAGGCAGAGAAATCAAGGGTGAAAATAAATTAGCAAAAAATATAAAAACAGATAGCAAGAGTTTCTATAGTTATATAAAAAGTAGAAGGGTGGTTAAGGCAAACGTAGGTCCCTTAGAGGATGAGACCGGGAAATTAATGGTGGGAAACATGGAGATGGCAAAAATGCTGAACAAATATTTTGTTTCAGTCTTTACGGTAGAGGACACTAAGAATATCCCAACACTGGACAAACAGGGGGCTCCAGTGGGGGAGGAGCTAAATACGATTAAAATCACTAAGGAATTGGTACTCAGTAAAATAATGGGACTCAAGGCGGATAAATCCCCTGGACCTGATGGCTTACATCCTAGGGTCTTGAGGGAAGTGGCAGTAGGAATTGTGGATGCTTTGGTAATAATTTTCCAAAACTCCCTGAACTCAACAAAGGTCCCGGCAGATTGGAAAACTGCTAATGTAACACCCTTATTTAAAAAGGGTAGTAGGCAGAAGGCTGGAAATTATAGACCAGTTAGCCTAACATCTGTGGTGGGTAAAATTTTGGAGTCTATTATTAAGGAGACAGTAACGGAACATTTAGATAAACATAATTTAATAGGACAAAGTCAGCATGGCTTTATGAAGGGGAAGTCATGTCTGACAAATTTGCTCGAGTTCTTTGAGGACATAACGTACAGGGTGGGTAAAGGGGAACCAGTGGATGTAGTGTATTTAGACTTCCAGAAGGCATTCGACAAGGTGCCACATAAAAGATTATTACTCAAGATAAAAAATCACTGGATTGGGGGTAATATTCTGGCATGGGTGGAGGATTGGTTATCTAACAGGAAGCAGAGAGTTGGGATAAATGGTTCATTCTCGGACTGGCAACCAGTAGCCAGTGGTGTTCCGCAGGGGTCGGTGCTGGGTCCCCAACTCTTTACAATCTATATTAACGATTTGGAGGAGGGGACCGAGTGTAACATATCAAAGTTTGCAGATGATACAAAGATGGGAGGGAAAGTAGAGAGTGAGGAGGACATAAAAAACCTACAAGGGGATATAGACAGGCTGGGTGAGTGGGCAGAGATTTGGCAGATGCAATACAATATTGGAAAATGTGAGGTTATGCACTTTGGCAGGAAAAATCAGAGAGCAAGTTATTATCTTAATGGCGAGAAACTGGAAAGTACTGCAGTACAAAGGGATCTGGGGGTCTTGGTGCAAGAAAATCAAAAAGTTAGTATGCAGGTGCAGCAGGTGATCAAGAAAGCCAATGGAATGTTGGCTTTTAGCGCTAGGGGGATAGAATATAAAAACAGGGAGGTATTGCTGCAGTTGTATAGGGTATTGGTGAGACCGCACCTGGAGTACTGCATACAGTTTTGGTGTCCATACTTAAGAAAAGACATACTTGCTCTCGAGGCAGTACAAAGAAGGTTCACTCGGTTAATTCCGGGGATGAGGGGGTGGACATACGAGGAGAGGTTGAGTAGATTGGGACTCTACTCATTGGAGTTCAGAAGAATGAGAGGCGATCTTATTGAAACATATAAGATTGTGAAGGGGCTTGATCGGGTGGACGCGGTGAGGATGTTCCCAATGATGGGTGAAACTAGAACTAGGGGACATAATCTTAGAATAAGGGGCTGCTCTTTCAAAACTGAGATGAGGAGAAACTTTTTCACTCAGAGGGCAGTGGGTCTGTGGAATTTGCTACCCCAGGAAGCTGTGGAAGCTACTTCATTAAATAAATTTAAAACAGAAATAGACCGTTTCCTAGAAGTAAAGGGAATCAGGGGTTACGGGGAGCGGGCTGGAAATTGAACATGAGTTTGAGTTCAGATCGGTCAAGGCCCTGTGGGTGGCAGAGCGGGCCCAGGGGCTGAGTGGCCTGGTCCTGCTCCTACTTCTTGTGTTCTTTAGAGTTGAGGTTGGATCAGATCAGCCATGATCTCATTGAATGGCGGAGCAGGCTCGAGGGGCCGATTGGTCTACTCCTGCTCCTATTTCTTATGTTATGTTCTTATGTAGGGCCACAGTAAATAATAATTCTAAAATGACTAAGAGTGTTAAAAAAATCAAGCCTGAAGGCTGTGTGTCTTAATACGAGGAGCATTCGTAATAAAGGTGGATGAATTCGCTGCGCAAATAGATGTAAACGGATATGATATAATTGGGATTACGGAGACATGGCTCCAGGATGACCAAGTCTGGGAATTCAACATCCAGAGGTATTCAATATTCAGGAAGGACAGGAAAGGAAAAAAGGAAAAGGGGTAGCATTGCTGGTTAAAGAGGAATCTGTATGGGCAGAGCTGAGAAATACCAAGGGGCAGAAAACGTTAGTGGGAGTTGTATACAGACCCCCAAACAGTAATGCTGAGGTTGGGGATGGCATTAAACAGGAAATTAGAGATGTGTGCAATAAGGGCACAGCAGTTATCATGGGTGACTTTAATCTATATATAGATTGGGCTAACCAAATTAGTAACAATACTGTGGAGGAGGAATTCCTAGAGTGTATACGGGATGGTTTCCTGGACCAATGTCGAGGAACCAACTAGAGATCAGGCCATCTTAGACTGGGTATTATGTAATGAGAAAGGATTAATTAGCAATCTTGTTGTGAGAGGCCCCTTGGGGAGGAGCGATAATATGATAGAATTCTTCACTAAAATGGAGAGTGAAGTAGTTGACTCAGAGACTAGGGTCCTGAATTTAAATAAAGGAAGCTACGATGGTATGAGGCACGAGTTGGCTAGGATGGATTGGGGAACGTTAAAGGGTTGACGGTGGATAGGCAATGGCAAACATTTAAAGATCGCATGGATAAACTAAAAAATTTGTTCATCCGGTTTGGCATAAAAATAAAACAAAAAAGGTGACTCAACCGTGGCTAACTAGGGAAATTAGGGATAGCATAAGATCCAAGGAGAGGGCATATAATTTGGCCAGAAAAAGCAGCAAACCTGAGGATTGGGAGCAGTTTAGGATTCAGCAAAGGAGGACAAAGGGATTCATTAAGAGGGGGAAAATAGACTGAGAGTAAGCTTGCAGGGAACATAAAAACAGACTGTAAAAGCTTCTATGGATATGTGAAGAGAAAAAGATTGGTGAAGTCAAGCGTAGGTCCCTTGCAGTCAGAATCAGGGGAATTTATAATGGGGAACAAAGAAATGGCAGACCAATTAAATACATACTTTGGTTCTGTCTTCACAAAAGGAGGATACAAATAACCTCCCAGAGATGTCAGGGAACATAGGGTCTAATGAGAGGGAGGAATTGAATGAAATCAGTATTTGTAGGGAAATGGGGTTAGGAAAATTGACGGGATTGAAAGCCGATAAATCCCCAGGGCCTGATAATCTACATCCTAGGGTACTTAAGAAAGTGGCCCTAGAAATAGTAGATGCATTGCTGGTCATCTTCCAAAATTCTATAGACTCGAACAGTTCCCATGGATTGGAGGGTAGCTAATGTAACCCCACTATTTAAAAAAGGTGGTAGAGAGAAAACGGGGAATTATAGACCGGTAAGCCTGACATCGGTAGTGGGGAAAATGCTAGAGTCCATTATAAAAGATGTAATAGCAGAGCACTTGGAAAACAGTGACAGGATCGGACAAAGTCAACATGGATTTACAAAAGGTAAATCATGCTTGACTAATCTACTGGAATTTTTTGAGGATGTAACTGGTAGAATAGATAAGGGAGAACCAGTGGATGTGGTGTATTTGGACTTTCAGAAGGCTTTCGATAAGGTCCCGCATAAGAGATTAGCGTGCAAAGTTAAAGCACACGGGATTGGGGGTAAGGTACTGTCTTGGATAGAGAACTGGTTGGCAGACAGGAAGCAAAGAGTTGGAATAAACGGGTCTTTTTCCAAGTGGCAGGCAGTGACTAGTGGGGTACTGCAGGGATCGGTGCTAGGACCCCAGTTATTCACAATATGTATAAATGATCTAGACGAGGGAACTAGATGTAATATCTCCAAGTTTGCAGACGACACAAAGCTGGGTGGGCGTGTGTGCTGTGAGGAGGATGCAGAGAAACTCCAGTATGATTTGGACAGGTTGGGTGATTATACTGCATTTGCCATGCATCTGCCCAATGTGGATAAATGCGAGGTTATCCATTTTGGTGGCAAAAACAGGAAGGCAGATTATCTGAACGGCAATAGATTGGGAAAAGGGGAAGTGCAACGAGACCTGGGTGTCCTTGTGCACCAGTCGCTGAAGGTAAGCATGCAGGTGCAGCAGGCGGTTAAGGAGGCAAATGGTCTTCATAGCGAGAGGATTCGAGTATAGGAGCAAGGATGTCTTGCTGCAGTTGTACAGGGCCTTGGTGAGACCACACCTTGAGTATTGTGTGCAGTTTTGGTCACCTTATCTGAGGAAGGATGTTCTTGCCATGGAGAGAGTGCAGCGAAGATTCACCAGACTGATACCTGGGATGGCAGGAATGACGTATGAGGAGAGATTGGGTCGATTAGGCTTATATTCACTAGAGTTTAGAAGAACGAGAGGTGATCTCATTGAAGCTTATAAAATTCTAACAGGACTAGACAGACTAGATGCAGGAAGGATGTTCCTGATGGCGGGGGAGTCCAGAACCAGGGGTCACAGTCTAAGGATAAGGGGTAAGCCATTTAGGACTGAGATGAGGAGGAATTTCTTCACCCAGAGAGTGGTGAACCTGTTGGATTCTCTACCACACAAGGCAGTTGAGGCCAATTCATTAAATATATTCAAGGAGTTAGATATATTTCTTAAGGCTAAAGGGATCAAGGGATATGGGGAGAAAGCAGGGACAGGGTACTGAATTTGGATGATCAGCCATGATCTCATTAAATAGCGGAACAAGCTCGAGGGGCCAAATGACCTACTCCTGCTCCTATCTTCTATGTTTCTATGTTTCTCAATCCAAGTCAGTACCTTACCCCCAATCCCATGTGCTTTAACTTTGCACGCTAATCTCTTATGCGGGACCTTATCGAAAGCCTTCTGAAAGTCCAAATACACCACATCCACTGGTTCTCCCTTATCTATTCTACCAGTTACATCCTCAAAAAATTCCAGTAGATTAGTCAAGCATGATTTACCTTTTGTAAATCCATGTTGACTTTGTCCGATCCTGTCACTGTTTTCCAAGTGCTCTGCTATTACATCTTTTATAATGGACTCTAGCATTTTCCCCACTACCGATGTCAGGCTTACCGGTCTATAATTCCCCGTTTTCTCTCTACCACCTTTTTTAAATAGTGGGGTTACATTAGCTACCCTCCAATCCATGGGAACTGTTCGAGTCTATAGAATTTTGGAAGATGACCAGCAATGCATCTACTATTTCTAGGGCCACTTCCTTAAGGAGCCTAGGATGTAGATTATCAGGCCCTGGGGTCCCTACAAATACTGATTTCATTCAATTCCTCCCTCTCATTAGACCCTATGTTCCCCGACATCTCTGGGAGTTTATTTGTGAAGACAGAACCAAAGTATGTATTTAATTGGTCTGCCATTTCTTTGTTCCCATTATAAATTATCCACTTTTAAGCCCGCTAAAACTGCTAGTACCTCCTCCCTCTCAATACTAATTTGTTCAAGTATATCACAATCCCCCTGCCGGATTTCTATGCCGACATCGCCCTTCTCCATAGTGAACACAGATGCAAAATATTCATTTAAAATCTCACCCACATCTTCCGGCTCTGCACAGACTTTGGTCCCAAATGGGCCCTACTCTTTCCCTGGTTATCCTCTTGCCCTTAATATACTGATAAAACACCTTGGGATTTTCCTTTATTTTGCCCGCCAGTGTTTTTTCATGCCCCCTCTTCGCACTCCTAATATCTTTTTTAAGTACCCCCCTGCACTTTCTATACTCCTCTAGGGCTTTCACTGTTTTTAACCCTTTGTATCTGCCAAAAGCCTCCCTTTTTTTCATAATCCATTCTTGTATATCCCTTGACATCCAGGGTTCCCTGGGCTTGTTGGTCCCACCCTTGACCTTTACGGGAACATGTTGCCGTTGTACTCTCTCTATTTCCTTTCTGTGATGCGGAGATGCCGGTGTTGGACTGGGGTGGACAAAAGTGAGAAGTCGCACAACACCAGGTTATAGTCCAACAGCTTTATTTGAAACCACAAGCTTTCGGAGCGCTGACGAAGGAGCAGCGCTCCAAAAGCTTGTGATTTCAAATAAAGCTGTTGGACTATAACCTGGCGTTGTGCGACTTCTCACTTATTTCCTTTCTGAAAGACTCCCACTGCTCTGATGTGGATTTTCCTACAAGTAGCTGATCCCAGTCCACTTTGGCCAGATTCCTGCCTTATCATATTAAAATCGGCCTTCCCCCAATTTAGAACCTTTATTTCCGGTCCACCTTTGTCCTATTCCATGACTACCTTAACTCTCACTGAATTATGGTCACTGGCACCAAAATGCTCTCCTACTGACACTTCTACCACTTGCCCGGCTACATTCCCTAGAATTAGGTCCAGTACCGACCCCTCTCTTGTAGGACTTTCTACATGCTGGCTCAAAAAGCTCTCCTGGATGCACTTTAAGAATTCTGCACCCTCTAAGCCTTTCACACTCTGACTATCCCAATTAATATTGGGGAAGTTGAAATCCCCTATTATTACCCTATTATTTCTACACCTCTGAGATTTGCCTACATATCTGTTCCGCTATCTCCCCCTGACTGTTTGGGGGCCTATAGTACACTCCCAGCAAAGTGCTTGCCCCCTTTTTGTTGTTAAGTTCTACCCATATGGCCTCATTAGAGGAACCTGCTAAGATATCATCCCTCCTTGCAGCAGTAATTGACTCCTTGATTAATATTGCGACACCCCCTCCTCTTTTACACCCCCCTCTGTCTCGCCTGAAGATTCTATACCCCGGAATATTGAGCTGCCAGTCCTGCCCCTCCCTCAACCATGTCTCTGTGATAGCAACAATATCATACTCCCATGTGTTCATCAACACCTTCAATTCATCTGCCTTACTTGCAAGACTCCTTGCATTAAAATAAATGCCATCCAGCCTTGCCATACTCCCTTGTGCCATTACATATTTGCTCTGCCTTCCAGGCCGACTTGTTTTTTCCTCTATATTTGGCTGTGCATCACCCCCTACTATAGCTCCACTCCATATCCCGTCCCCCTGCCAAGTTAGTTTAAACACCCCCCCAACAGTACTAGCAAACCTCCCCGCAAGGATGTGGGTCCCGTTCCGGTTCAGGTGCAACCCATCCGACTTGTACAGGTCCCACCTTCCCCAGAAGCAGACCCAGTGATCCAGGAAACTAAAGCCCTCCCTCCTGCACCAACTCTTTAGCCACGCATTCATCTGCTCTATCCTCCTATTCCTATACTCACTAACACGTGGCACCGGGAGTAACCCAGAGATTACAACCTTTGAGGTCCTGATTTTTAATCTGCTACCCAGCTCCCTAAATTCTTGTTGCAGGACCTCATCCCTCTTTCTACCCATGTCGTTGGTACCAATGTGAACCATGACCTCTGACTGTTCGCCCTCCCCCTTCAGAATGCCCTGCAGCCGTTCAGTGACATCCTTGACCCCGGCACCAGGGAGGCAACATACCATCCTGGAGTCACGTCTGCAGCCACAGAAACGTCTATCTGTTCCCCTTACGATAGAATCCCCCATCACTATTGCTCTCCCACTCTTTTTCCTCCCCTCCTGTGCAGCTGAGCCACTCGTAGTGCCACGGACTTGGCTCTTGCTGCATTCCCGAGAAACCATCTCCCCCAGCAGTATCCAAAACAGAAAATCTGTTGGAGAGGTTGATGGACCCAGGGGACTCCTGCACTTCCTAGTTCTTTTACTGTCTGGCAGTCACCCATTCCCTGTCTGCCTGTGCACTCTTTACCTGCGGTGTGACCACCTCGTTAAACGTACTACCCACGAAGATCTCAGCTTCGCGGATGCTCCACAGTGACTCCAGCCGCAGCTCCAGCTCCGAAACGCGGATTTCGAGTAGCTGCAGCTGGAGACACTTCCTGCACATGTGTTCACCCTGGACACCGAAAGTGTCCCTGATTTCCCACATAGCACAAGAGGAGCACTCCACGCTGCCTAGCTGCCCTGCCATGTCCTACCCTTAATTTACTCCCTTTACTTCCTTTAAATTAAAGATTAAATACACTAGGGACCTTACTTCCTTTTAAACACTACTTACTCTAAACTAGAGACCTTACTTTTACTTCAGCGACTGGACTGTAGAAATACTCACCAGGTCCTACTTACCAATCAGCTCCTTCCCTGGTTGTGACGTCACTTTAGCGGTTTCGCAGTTGTTGTTTGACTGTTCCCGCTCTCAGACTCTTTCCCAACTTGCAGCACTCCGGTGTCGGGCCTCCTCTGCAGCGCTCTTTTATGGCCGATCCGCCTTCTCTCAGTTCCTGATGCCGCTCCCACATGTCCGTCTCCTTTTTGGTCCCTAATCGGCCCCACCCCTCCCTCTTACTACTCGTTTATTATTTATATGCCTATAGAAGACTTTTGAATTCCCTTTTATGTTGGCTGCCAATCTATTCTCATACTCTCTCTTTGCTCCTCTTATTTTCTTTTTCACTTCCCCTCTGAACTTTCTATATTCAGACTCACCACCAACTTCTCAAGGGCAACTCGGGATGGGCAATAAATGCTGGCCTTGCCAGCGACACCCAGATCCCATAAGCGAATTTAAAAAAAGCCCGATTCTCACTTGTAGCATGGTTCTCAGGCACAGGCTGCTGACTTGGGCAGTTTGGCAAAGAGCACTTCATTTCTGCAGCAGTAGACATCACTGCTAAATCAAACTAAAACCAGAAATATGGAACCTGCCCAGACACTGTTGTTGGGGGTGGGGTGAGGCGGGAGGAAAGAGAAGATACAGGAAGACAGGAATATTTCTCCCCCACCCATCTTCTGCATACACAACCTGGCCAAACTACTCAACCCTCCGTCTGACGTCAGCAGATTACTCACTTACCCTTTTGAATCCTCCACTGTGCAAACCACAAACTTCCAATAAAAGCAGAGATTTCAGCATCCTTATTTCATAAACAGCAACAGTATCAGAATTTCAGAATGGCATCTGATCTGGTTATTGGGGGAAGGGCAGAGAAAAGGATCTTCCAGATTTTTGCACTGCTACAGAAATGAAGCACCAAACTGCCCAAGTCAGCAGCCTGCGCCCGAGAACCATGCTACACCAAAACGGTCAGCGCCGCAACTGATTTTAAAATCAGATTTAAAGATATGAACCAAGGGATTAGCCACTTCTCCACGATCCTGCCCTTGTTAAATCTGGATTTGCAAGATGCCCAAGTTCCCTGATGCACTGTTATACTTTTAAAGCTTTGTAACAATTACACTACATTGAGCATCTGTGCAGAATCTAACAAGTTGCATTAGGTTTTTAATCCATGTCCCACAATGAAGCCTGCTGGGAGTGGATCAATCATCTCAAAGGGCCCACAGGAACGAGGTGCATTGCAGCAGCACATGATGGGGTTTTTCCAGCTTGTGAGGAGACTTGCAGAGAGCAAGTTCCTGGAGCCGCGAATTGAACTGCACCTACTGGACTGCTCAAGCGACTTTCCCTCCTACTACCATCGATTTTACATAACTATAACTCTGCAAAAAACAGTGGATTTAGTCAGTTGGCATTGCCAGTTTTAGATGTAGCAATTTCTAGAATGTTCCAGCAAATTAGCATTGATGTTTTTCCTCATGAGCCCCCCCAGTCTAATCCCACTCTCTCCCCGTATCCTTTAATATTCCAGCCAGTCTAATCCCACTCTCTCCCCGTATCCTTTAATATTCCAGCCAGTCTAATCCCACTCTCTCCCCGTATCCTTTAATATTCCAGCCAGTCTAATCCCACTCTCCCCGTATCCTTTAATATTCCAGCCAGTCTAATCCCACTCTCCCCGTATCCTTTAATATTCCAGCCAGTCTAATCCCACTCTCTCCCCGTATCCTTTAATATTCCAGCCAGTCTAATCCCACTCTCTCCCCGTATCCTTTAATATTCCAGCCAGTCTAATCCCACTCTCCCCGTATCCTTTAATATTCCAGCCAGTCTAATCCCACTCTCCTCCACGGCTTTGTTAGCTTCCTCTCCCCCACCTTTTATGGCCACATATCTCCAGTCAGAGGGGCTTGGCCACAATACAGGCTGTTAGGAGATGCACCAACATGTCCTACTGGGAGGACACTGCCCATTCCGTTGCTAGTCTCCTCCCAGCACATTCCTTCTACGCTGCGGCTGAGATTGGGAATACTGCACAACAAGAGAATGTAATCTGCCTCCTACCAGCCTCCACTGCACATTAGTGCTCTGGGAAGTGTGTCAGTTAGTTACTGGCTATAGACAGGAATCGAATGCTTGGATCTCATCAGGCCTGCGCTCCACAGAACCTCCCGCAACTGAACCAAAGAAATTTACCTTGTGGAACGGAGGCCACTCCTCCTCCCCGCACTGTGGAAAACTCTCATTGTGGTCTGCTTCCGTCTGGAAAATATTTGCTGTGGTCAGTTTATAAAGAGGTTTCAGCGACACACCGGATGCATCCCAGAACCGCACTGTCCCGTCCTCATGCCTGAGAGCAAAATGAGTAATGAGTAAATATTGCCCTCGTTCGATGGTTGCACTGACTGTTCATCCAAGGTAAAGGTCAGATTTACCATCAGAAACTGGCAATTTACTTTACATAAGATATACAGCACAGAAACAGGCCATTCGGCCCAACCAGTCCATGCCAGCGTTTATGCTCCACTCGAGCCTCCTCCAGTTTTTCCTCATCTAACTATCAGCATAACCCTCTATTCCCTTCTCCCTCAAATGCTTATCTAACCACCCTTTAAATGTATCTATACTATTCGCTACAACCACTCCCTGTGGTAGAAAGTGCCACATTCTCACCACTCTCTGGGTAAAGAAGTTTCTTCTGAATTCCCCATTGGATTTCTTGGTGACTACCTTATATTGATGGCCTCTAGTTATGCTCTTCCCCACAAATGGAAACATTCTCTGTATCCACTATCAAAACCTCTCAATTTTAAAGACCTCTATTAAGTCACCCCTCAGCCTTGAGAGAAAAAAAAGAGACCCAGCCTGTTCATCCTTTCCTGATATGTATACCCTTGCATTTCTGGTATCATCCTTGTAAATCTTCTCTGCACCCTCTCCAGTGCCTCTATATCCTTTTTATAATCTGGCGACCAGAACAGTACACAGTACTCCAAGTGTGGTCTAACCAAGGTTCGATACAGGTTTAGCATAACTTCCCTACTTTTCAATTCTATCCCTCTAGAAATAAACCCTAGTGCTTGGTTTGCTTTTTTTATGGCCTTGCTGTGTCGCTACTTTTAGTGATTTGCGTATTTGTACTCAGAGATCCCTTTGTTCCTCCACCCCTAGACTCGCACCCTCCAAGTAATAAGTGACCTCCCTATTCTTCCTACCAAAATGTAATACCTCACATTTATCTGTATTGAAATTAATTTGCCAATTATATGCCCATTCTGCAAGTTTATTAATGTCTTCCTACCCTCAGCTCCGAATGCACTGCACCCCACCCGGTCAGACCAGTGCAGTGATGCAGAAGGACACATGATCACAATTCCCCAGACATCAGATTTAAAAGAAAAGCCTGGTACTTCCCCAAACAGGAATGGCTCAGGAGAGCAGCTCACAGCCAGATCAACAGCACCGAGCCCACAGGCACAGCAGCAAGTCATTTTACAAAACTTTGATACTTTTCCTGCCAGTTTCTCCCCACCTTCCCTGAAGGCACAGGCACAGCTCGCAGGGGCCAATTTTGTGTAGCAGAGCCACAGACACTAGTTTTACCACGGAGCCATCACAGGAGCTTGTAACTTAGTGTTTGAGGCTGACAGTTCAGTACTGTGCTGAGGGAATGCTGCACTGCCAGAGGTGCCACCTTTCAGAAGCGATGTTAAACCAAGGTCCTGTCTGCCCTCTCAGGTGGACACAAGATCCCCATGGCACTATTCAAAAGATCAGGGAGTTTGACCAGTGTCCTGGCCAACAATAATCCCTCAACCAACAGCAACAGGTGTTTATGGATCTTGCCTACAGAAGTCACTGCATTTCTAAAGTAAGCCATTGACTGTAAAGCCTTTGAATCATTGGGCACGTGATATATACAAGCGCTTCCTTTTACTTCTTACAGCAGTCACTGCGAATTAGTCTGAGCGACAGGGAATTCCGATTAGAATTTAATAGTTGATACAGCTCAAACTGGCACGAAATAGCTGTTTCAATACAAAAGTTCAGAACTTCCTTCCCCTTTCCTAGGCATAGGCTGCAGTGCAAATAACCCTTCAGAGTGATGTGTGAATTCGTGATGGCCCAGTTTCTTCAGCACCATGTACCATCTGGTAGATGCTCATTTCTGGTTCCCCCCACCCCCCAAAAAAACGAGATGAATTTTTGCTTCAATTGTCAAAGGACGGGGGAAGTGCTGATTGAAGGGATGTAGGCACGTTGCTATAGTTACAATGTCAAGGCTGGTTCTTCCACTAGAGATCAGAAATATTTACTGTATGTTCCAGGACAGCAGAATGACATTAAATAACCGCACCAGTGGAAAGGCTTTTCCAAAATCATCAATCACATGGATTAGCAGTCGCACTGCATTAGCACGGGGTAGCGCGAGCGGCAGGGCAGAACACAGCTATAATCTGGCAGTGGAGGGCTTTCAAATAACCAACTGTAGTAACTCATTCCAGGACTTCAACATTGGGGGCATTTTCCTCTCCAATGCTTTTAATAGAAACATCAGTTGACTATTATTGACTGCAGGTTAGGGTTACAACTGGCTTTAGCCTCTGGAGCCGGGGAAGAGGAACTAACCAGACAGTTTTGTTGCTCATCAACTCCTTCTGGCCCACCATGGTCAAATGGTCTCACTCCCCACATGTGCGCATACAGGAATGCCCACTGGGGCAAGTCCACACCTTCACAGCTCCAGGAAGGAACTGGAGCAGAGAGAAAATTACAAAGGAAAAAAGACAGAAACAAATGAAGCAGAGCTGAAACACCAAGTATAATACCAGTTTGCTTCATTTAAGGATTTTAATAGCAATCCCAAAGACAAATATAAAATGAAACAAACCGGCATAAAAAATCTCTTACCCAGTTAACAGAAGTCCCTTCTGGACAGGTTCTGGAGCCAGATTCTTCCCGCCATTAATCGGCCAGTCCTAAACAATACAGAATGGCATTAAAAACACTTCGTTCCTTGCTTACTTTGTGATGCACTGATTGCAGGCAAAGCGGCACGTCAACCCTGTCAACTAAGGTGGAAACAATCTCACCCAATAATTGAATTATGGCTAGGTTGAGACCATCTAAGATTGAAATCATCTGTTCAGCTGCTTCTGCCACTTCCCTTCCTTCCCCTAGCCCACAAGGCCAAATTCTCTAAGGTTCCCCCCTGCCCTAGCCCTGAACTCACATCTTTCTCCAGTTTCTCTCCGATCTCCCCTCATGACCTCTCCGCGCTCATCTTGTACATGAAACCCACTTCCTGCTCCCTTGACCCTATTCCCACCAAACTGCTGACCACCCAACTTCCTTTTCTGGCTCCCATGTTAGCTGACATTGTTAACGGTTCTCTCTCCTCAGGTATTGTTCCCCTCTCCCTCAAATCTGCCGTCATCACCCCTCTCCTCAAAAAATCAACCCTTGACCCCTCCGTCCTTGCAAACTACCGCCCATCTCCAACCTCCCATTCCTCTCCAAAGTCGTTGAACGTGTTGTCGCATCCCAAATCCGTGCCCATCTTTCCCACAACTCCATGTTTGAATCCCTCACAGTACCGAAACGGCTCTCATCAAAGTCACAAATTACATCCTTTGTGACTGTGACAAAGGTAAACTATCCCTCCTTGTCCTTCTCAACTTGTCTGCAGCCTTTGACACGGTTGACCACTCCATCCTTCAACGCCTCTCCACCATCGTCCAGCTGGGTGGGACTGCACTCGCCTGGTTCCATTCTTATGTCTCTAATCGTAGCCAGAGAATCACCAGAAACAGCTTCTCTTCCCGCTCTCACATGGTTACCTCTGGCGTCCCCCAAGGATCTATCCTTGGCCCCCTCCTATTTCTCATCTACATGTTGCCCCTTGGCAACATCATCCGAAAACACAGCCTCAGTTTCCACATGTATGCTGACGACACCCAGCTCTACCTCACTACCACTTCTCTCAACCCCTCTACGGTCTCTAAATTGTCAGACTGCTTGTCCGACATCTAGTTCTGGATGAGCAGAAATTTTCTTCAATTAAATATTGGGAAGACTGAAGCCAATGTTTTCAGTCACCGCCACAAACTCCGTTCCCTAGCCACTGAATCCATCCCTCTCCCCAACATCTGTTTGAGGCTGAACCACACCGTTCGCAACCTTAGTGTCATATTTGACCCTGAAATGAGCTTCTGACCACATATCCGCAGCATAACCAAGATCGCCTATTTCCACCTCCGTAACATCGCCCACCTCCGCCCCTGCCTCAGCTCATCCGCTGCTGAAACCCTCAACCATGCCTTTGTTACCTCTAGACTTGCACTCCTGGCTGGCCTCCCACATTCTACCCTACGTAAACTTGAGGTGATCCAAAATTTGGCTGCCCGTGTCTTAACTCTCACCAAGTCCCGTTGACCCATCACCCCGGTGCTCGCTACATTGGTTTCTGGTTAAGCAACGCCTTGATTTCAAAATTCTCATCCTTGTTTTCAAATCCCTCCATGGTCTCGCCCCTCCCTATCTTGAATATCTCCTCGCCCCCCGCCGAGATGTCAGCTCTCCTCTAATTCTGCCCTCTTGAGGATCCCCGATTATAATCGCTCAACCATTGGTGACCGTGCCTTCTGTTGCCTAGGCCCTAAGCTCTGGAATTCCCTGCATAAACCTCTCCGCCTTGCTACCTCTCTTTCCTCCTTTAAGACGCTCCCTAAAACCTACCTCTTTGTCCAAGCTTAGCTCATCTGCCCTAATTTCTCTGTATGTGGCTCGGAGTCAAATTTTTTGTCTTATAGTACGCCTGTGAAGTGCCTTGGGACGTTTTACTACGTTAAAGGCGTTATATAAATACAAGCTGTTGTTGTTATAGGTGCAAGGCAGACTTCTGCTATGCGCAGGTTTAAAAAAAAGTGACAATCTGAATATAATGATCCAAACAAAAATACCGAACATTCTGTAATCCTACGGCACAAGACTGGAATGCGACATTTAACCAAAAACCTGAGATTTTCCCATTGATAGCCCAGTACAATTGGTCCAAGTCTTTCTGTACTCCGAGCAAACTTGGGGGAGGTCCGTTACAGCTGCCTCCAGATGCATTTGCAAAACCATCTAACAATTTTTCAGAAATAATATTCTGGGATGTAGTACTTGGTCTGGGTATTGAGTGCTGAAATTATCTCTGGACACGCGAGGCTATTACAGTAATGGTATCAGCAGGACGATAGAGTTTGTGCATCATCCAATGACCTTACAGCTCAGGTACTCACCACTGTCGAATGCAGAGGGTTCTGCTGCTTCCCTGCACAGGTGAGCCTCTCCCAAAGCTTGACTGGGACATTGGAAATGTGATAGGAACAAGTGATTGCAGAGGAATGGAGTGGTGCGAGGTACGGTGGAGTGATGGCAGGCCAGCCTGGAGTCTGCAGGTCCACTGCCACCAGCTCTTCCTCCACCAGCACTAGAAGGGCTCTGGGATTGTCGTACTCTGTTCAAGGCAAACAAAATAAGCACTTCAAAACCACAATCTGCATTGGCATAGAATATAGAAACAAGACAAGATGACAAGTCACAAATAGTTTGTACAACTGTGCTTCTAAATATGAAGGTGTAATTAGTAAATTCAATTCCAACTTCAAGTCACCAAACATTCAGCTTTGACCAATAACAGAGCCTTTATTAAATACTCTGGCATAAGACTCTACAAATGACCTTAAATTAGAATGCCCGTGGGAAATATACCCCTCTAACTTATATTAAAAGTCCACAATGCAATGTCTTTCCTTCCAAATGCAGATGTCAGGTTTCCCAGGCCAGACACAACAGTCCTGCATTTAGCCTTTGTTGCCAGTATTCCTCCTGCTCCCATTGAATTTCCCATTGCCCTGCTAATTCCATGCTGAAACAATGTTTGGACATCACTGGCCTGGGGAGTGGGGAGGACTCTCCACTGAGGGAAATCTGGTTTCCACTCACATTCATGCAGCCTCTTCACAGTTTCACTGCAGCATATGGAAAAACAGTGAAAGAGGAAGTATTAAGGGGTTTAAGCAGCATTAGAAGTGGATAAATCCCCAGGCCCGGATGAAATGTATCCCAGGCTGTTAAGCAAAGCAAAAGAGGAAATAGCAGAGGCCCTGACCATCATTTTCCAATCCTGTCTGGCTTCAGGTGTGGTGCTGGAGGACTGCTAATGTGGTACCCTTGCTTAAAAAGGGAGAAAAGAATAGACTGAGTAATTACAGGCCAGTCAGCCTAACCTCGGTGGTGGGAAAATTATTGGAAAGAATTCTGAAGGACAGGATAAATCTTCATTTAGAAAAACACGGATTAATCAAGGATAGTCAGCATGGATTTGTTAAGGGACGGTCGTGTCTGACAAACTTGATTGAATTTTGAGAGGAGGTAACAAGGAGGGTAGTGCGTTTGATGTAGTGTATATGGACTTTAGCAAGGCTTTTGATAAGGTTCCATATGGCAGACTGGTCACGAAGTTAAAAGCCCATGGGATCCAGGGCAAAGTGTCAAGTTGGATTCAAAACTGGCTCGGAGGCAGGAAGCAGAGGGTAATGGTTGATGGGTGTTTTTGTGATTGGAAGGCTGTTTCCAGTGGGGTTCTGCAGGGCTCAGTACTAGGTCCCTTGCTTTTTGTGGTATATATCAATGATCTAGACTTGAATATAGGGGGTATGATTAAGAAGTTTGCAGATGATACTAAAATCAGCTGTGTGGTTGATATTGAAGGAGGAAGCTGTAGACTGCAGGAAGATATCAATAAATTGGTCAGGTGGGCAGAACAGTGGCAAATGGAATTCAATCCGGAGAAGTGAGGTAATGCATTTGGGGAGGGCTAACAAGGAAAGGGAATACACATTAAATGGTAGGACACTGAGTAGTGTAGAGGAACAAAGGGACCTTGGAGTGCATGTCCACAGATCCCTGAAGGTAGCAGGCCAGGTAGATAAGGTGGTTAAGGCGGCATACGGAATGCTTGCCTTTATTAGCCGTGGCATAGAATACAAGAGCAGGGGGGGTTATGCTTCAACTGTATAAAACACTAGTTAGGCCTCAGCTAGAGTACTTCGTGTAGTTCTGGTCACCACATTACAGGAAAGATGTGATTGCACTAGAGAGGGTACAGAGGAGATTTACAAGGATGTTGCCGGGAGTAGAGAATCTTAGCTATGAGGAAAGACTGGATAGGCTGGGTCTGTTTTCCTTGGAACAGAGGAGGCTGAGGGGAGACCTTATTGAGGTGTATAAAATTATGAGGAGCCCAGATAAAGTGGATAGAAAGGATCTATTTCCCTTAGCAGAGGGGTCAAAAACCAGGGGCACAGATTTAAAGTAATCGGGGGAAGGTTTAGAGGGGAAATCTCTTCACCCAGAGGATTGTGGGGGTCTGGAACTCACTGCCTGAAAGGGTGGTAGAGGCAGAAACCCTAACCACATTTAAAAAGTACTTGGATGTGCACTTGGGATGCTGTAACCTGCAGGGCTACGGACCTAGAGCTGGGAAGTGGGATTAGGCTGGATAGCTCTTTGTTGGCCGGCGCGGACACGATGGGCTGAAATGACCTCCTTTTGTGCTGTAACTTTCTATGATTCTATCTCAGAACTCTACTGTCGACAAATAATCCATACGCTCCCCAAGGTCCCAACTCCTTTACACCGGAGCACAATCCATCACCAGCTCCTCAACTCCCTCCCGCCCAAATATAGGGCATTGGGCACCAAACTCCCCCCAAGAAAAATTACCTTGCTCAGGGTCTATATTATGCACCGTAAAGAAGTCTATCACTCGCGAGGTGAAGTCCAGTGTTACTTGAGCCTTGCCCTGCATTATGGTGATGCAATGCCTGTCACCATAGCTGGCTCTTGGCATTCCACCACTGAAGATTACAAAAGGGCTCCTAGAAAGAAGCAAATAAAAAATAATTAAACAGAAGGATGGCATTAAGCATCTCCCAAATACACGCACCACCCTGCATAACAATCTACTCAACTCTTCTATCTCTTACACAACAAAACATGGAACAAGGCCAAATCTAGACAGCTTCTTCCGCAGATTACTCACTGTCAGTTTCCATCTGTGCTGTGCTAGCTCGGGCCGAGGAGGGAAAGCCGGGGAGGGAACATGCAAGGGTTGCTAATGTTTGTACAGTGACTCTTTGCATGTGTGGACTTTAGGCAGGGCAGACTTAGTTGGGATGTCCCCCCAGTTACTGCCTAGCCTCACGCATCAAGAATAACCCCATGAGCAGGCAGCACCTATGGAACCAGACAGCAGCAAGAACCAATCCCTACAGGAGAATAGGGGATAAAGGGGAAGGAGAACAAACATTTATTCAGCTGCTTAATGCCAGAACAATTGGTCAGCACAAGCACAAGACTTGCCAAAGAAAATATCCATGTTGGCACAGAGCCACAGAGCAAGATACGTGCTCATTCTGCTCTCCAGTCTTTGGGAGGGGGAGGAGATGAAGTGTGTAAGAGAATGAGAATCAGTCACTGTGGGTTTTTTAATTTAAAAATCAAGTTACTTGCCCCGTTTCTGATGTTCTCCAAAGAATTTTGTTGATGGCTTTACAAGGAAATGGACCTGAGGGAGGAAAGAGAAAGTTTATTCACTGAGAAAGTGTGCTTAAAACTATTAAGATTCTAGCACTAATCTAGTAATGGAATCATCCTCAGTGAGGTTTGTGGCAAAGTTCTTGGAGGAGTGCTTTCAAAGTTCTCAGAATAAAGGTAAAAAACTATCACTGACTTTCTCATCTAGCTCGTGCCCCTCCCCCTCGAATCAGCTGGAGTGAGAGACACCAGGCTTCATGCTTGCTCAGAACTATCGTGCTACTAAACTGGGGCTGACTGCAGTTACAGGCTGCGCAGCCCACCCACACTGAGGCTAGACACGGAGCTGTGGGACAGGGAATTCCTCACATGGTGCATTTTTAAAAAACAGTCGAGAAGCCTAGGCAAAGAAGGAAGGTTCACCGGAGGAAATAGCAAGAACATGAGGAATTAGAAGTAGTGACGAGGTGATGCCAAACTGGAGTTATAAAAGACCATAGAAGGAAGGGTTAAAAAGTTGCACAATTTATGGGCTCTGGGAAAGAACAGTGAAGAGAAAAACGTGTGTACTGGGAACTTAGGAGAAACAAGATGAGCGAGCGTAGTAACCGGCACCATTACAGACACACAGCCAGGGGGGGAGGAGACAAATTTATTCAACCAAAAAATAAAAATGTTGACCCTAGCAAAGCAAAAAAGTTACTTTGCAAGAAATATGGGAAGCCATTATTCAAACTGGCAGAAATAATTTTTTTTTTTTTTTTACATTGAGTATTTGATCCACTGGGAGCCCGATTACAACAGAGCAGAGAATGAAACACATGCGATGAAACTGAGCTTGTGGCGTGTTCCAAAACTTCAAAGTCGTCCGGGAAAGCTGAAGGAAATGCCATTGTTCCCCTGTGGCCCTTATCTCAGTGCAATAGCTGCACAGTCCAATACTGATGAAGACATGCACTTTTCATTAACACGTTCCACAGGCACTCAGCCACCAAAAACATTTCTCCCCTCACGTGCGCACGCTCCCACCAACGAACACACAATGAATGAATCTTGATCCCACGCCAGCGTGCCTTTCACACATGGAGCTGTGCTCATATTTTCAAAACAGAAGTAACCGAGCTACGAGACGAGGTGAAGGAACTTGCCGACTTTGAAATAACTAAACGAGAAAGTCTGAAGGTTGGAGGAAAGTCTCACTGCATTTCTGTTCTGAAAAAAGCACTTGAGATAAGTTAGCAGGAAAGGCCACGACACGCACAGTATTGCCAGGTTTAACACACAATTAGATCCAGTTCCACAGAGAAGGCACCGAGGGATATGCTGAGAGTCAGCTGGTGGGGTGGAGAGCAGTCAGAAAACTTTTGGGTTAAGTGGCCAATTTCTGCTCCAAAAACCCCTCTTATCCTAGGCCACGTTTCCACTGCTGGTTCCTATTTCAGACAAAACAACTTACTTTTTCCAAAACAGTATTTTGCTTTCCATCAACAAGCTGCCACCTACAATCCCTACACAGTAAATTCTGGACTGAACTAACCTCAAAAGAGGGAATTGTGGAGTGGATGGGAATTACGCCTTCACCCTGCAGAGGAGAGCAAGTCATGTTGCTTCCAAGTGGCTTCCTCTCGTTAGTTTTCTGACCCCAACAGCCCCATACTCTGTAAAGCTCACATCTGGCCAAGACTGAATATCACTCACCCAATCATGGGGACAGCAGGGGCCCAGTCCCCAGCTTTTCAATGGGAAATATTAAAGCTTTCTTTACTTCCTCCCACTCAGTCTCAATCTAAAAGAACTAAAACCAGTTCACACTGTTCTTGTAATGACGCAGGACTTCAATGTAATGTGTGCGCTATTCAAGCCTGGAGGAGTTATACAGTCTTCCACAAAGTTCCCAATCTCAGGCAGGTGAGCAAGACAAATAGATTTAAACAATTAATTTCCCCCCAAAAAATGATAACTGGATTTCTATAATGTGCAAAATTGAACGCTGTGATTCAAGCACCTTGTCCAGCTGCACTCACCGTAAGGGATGGAGGAGGTGAGGGGCTGGGTCTTCGACCTCGCACTGTTCACTGGCCACACCATGTAGCCTCCGTCACTGTGGGAGCTGACAAACGTCCTGCTGCTCCGCTCCCAGCTTAGGCTCTCCAGCTGCTACGGGAGAACAACCCTCAGTCACCATTCAGTACCAAACATTGCACAACACTGCACCAACTGGTCTCACTACAGCACTACTCGGAGCTCCGGCACAGCAGGAGAGCCCCAGGTCGGCAGAGGAAACGCTTCAAGGACACCCTCAAAGCCTCCTTGAAAAAGTGTAACATCCCCACCGACACCTGGGAATCCCTGGCCCAAGACCGCACAAAGTGGAGGAGAAGCATCCGGGAAGGCGCCAAACACCTCGAGTCTCTTCGCCGGGAGCAAGCAGAAGCCAAGCGCAGGCAGCGCACGTCAACCCAAGCACCCCACCCACCTGCCCCTTCAACCACCGTCTGCTCCACCTGTGACAGACTGTAGGTCCCGCATTGGACTCATCAGTCACCTGCGAACTCATTTTTAATGTGGAAGCAAGTCATCCTCGGTTCCGAGGGACTGCCTAAGAGAGAGAGGTAAGACACCAACACCGGGGAAAACAGGACTCTTAGTAAATGCACTGTGAAACCGAGCCATACACTAATTTAAGCCCAGGTTTGCTCCCCTCTGTGTCCAGTTAGCTCACCTCATCTATGACATTATAGAGTACAATTGGGTTCAGCAGTGGGGGGATCGGACGAGAGAGAGAGAGAGAGAGAGAGAGAACAAACAGGAGGCTCTCTGGCACTTGGTTTAGTAGTTAGTATGTTACTGGGACTACAAGGGCAGAGGCATGAGAGATTAGTAATTCAACAGCTCAGGTAGATGAGAGTAAGGAGCACAATATGATGAGGTTTAAGATTCAACTAGAAAAGGTTAAAGTCAGTACAAAAACTAGACCAGTGTGGAATAGGGCAGATTTTCCAAAGGTGAGCAGCAAGCTAGCCAAGGTGAGGTGGAAGAAATTGGCACACAGAACTTTAGAGCAGGAGTGGCTGGTTTTTAAAAAAAATTGCAAAGGTACAGACTAAGTATTATTGATTAAAAAAGGAAACTACTAGTAGTTTTCAGATGGCATGGATAAATAAGGTCAGAACCCATTAAGATTGAAGATGAAGATCTACAAGGCCAATAAGAAAATAAGGAAAAAACTAAAAGGAGAAAATAAGAGCTTAAGAGTATGATAAGGAACGCCAAGAGGGATTGTGAGGGTTTGTAATTTGCTTTTTAAAAAAACACCAACATTTGAGTGAAGTACATCAGTAAAGAGAATTGTTAAGTGCGGTAGGACCAGCGAGGAGAGGAGTCAATTTCTAGATCAAAAAATGGCAGGTGTTTAATAAATACTTTGCATCAGATATTGGAGTGGAGGTGATTCCTGAAGTGGTCGAGAGTGAGATCAGCGACATTATGACAGATAAAAGGAAAATTTTAGAGAAGGTAGTTAGGCTAAAGAAAAACAAAGTGTCAGGGCCTGATGGGATACACCCGAGGACCCCGAGGGAGATGAGGCAGAAAATTGCTGAGGCCCCAGAGATGATATTCCAGGGCTCTAGATTGTAGATGGACGCAAGACTGGAGTGGACAATGTAGTACTCATTTTAAACAAGGGAGACAGAGCTGTACCGTTGCAATCTTTAAGAACCGGGTACCCTGTTCATGTACCAGCAGATTATTCCTCCATTCTTCAATCACAGCTTGCATTTATATAGCGCCTTTAATGTAGTGAAACGTCCCAAGGTGCTTCACAGGAGCATTATCAGACAAAAATTGACACTGAGCCAAAGGAGGAGACATTAGGACAGGGACTAAAAGCTTGGTCAAAAAGACAGGTTCCAAGCAAAAGCAAAATACTGCGGATGCTGGAAATCTGAAATAAAAACAGAAAATATTGGAAACACTCAGCAGGTCAGGCAGCATCTGTGCAGAGAGAAACAGAGTTAACGTTTCAGGTCGATGATGGAAGATGTATAGAGATGTGACAGGTTTTAGGCTAGTACAGCAGCAGGGAAAGGGGCGGGGAGGAAAGAACAAAAGGGAAGGTCTGTGATGGGGTGGAAGGCAGAAGAGATTAAATAACAAAGGGATGCAAAGCAAAAGGGGATGGCAATGGGACAAGTAAAGAAACAGTTTCACTATGTTAAAGGTGCTACATAAATGCACGTTGTTGCTGTCACGGGCTGTGGCAGGAATAGCGTTTCCAACTCTGGATGTATTCAGAAGTTTGATCACATGACCTGCATCCAACCATCCCACCCCACACGGGCATCCTCACATTTCCACCTATTGGAAAGCGAGCAGACTCCTCGTTACCGGAAACATCCTTTTTAACCATCTGATTATTTTTCTTTTTGCCCCAATGATTTTGCTCACAGCAGTTTCCAGGAGATTAATCTTCAATTCCTGGAGACTCCAGGACAATAAGAGTGTGTTGGCAACCCCAGGAAGGAGATTAAATGGGGGGGTATGGTAGAGTCTGTGATGGTGCAGATTGTACACAGGCTGTGGAAGGAGTGGCTCAAAAAACGGGCAGGATTGGGTTTTAAATATTCCTGGATATAAGGTGTTCAGGAAAGATAGGGAAGGAAAGAAAGGAGGTGGGGTGGCTGTAGTGGTTAAGGAGAATGTTACAGTGCTAGAGAGAGAGAGGACGTCCTGGAGGGGTCAAGGACAGTCTATTTGGTTAGAGTTAAGAAATAATAAAGGTGCACTACTCGGTATATTCTATAGGTCACCAACTAGTGGGAAAGATATAGAGGAGCAAATTTGTAGGGAAATTACAGAGAGGTGCAAGAACTATAAAGTAGTAATAATGGGAGACTTCAATTGTCCTAATATAAGACTGGGATAGTAATAGCGTACAGGGCAGAGAGAGGGAAGAATTTCTGAAGTGTGTTCAGGAAAACTTTCTTGATCAGTACATTTACAGCCCAATGAGGAAGGAGGCATTGCTGGATCTGGTTCTGGGGAATGAGGTAAGTCAAGTGGAGCAAGCATCAGTAGGGGAACATTTAGGGAACAGTGATCATAGTATCATAAGGTTTAGATTAGCTATGGAAAAGGACAGGGAACAATCTGGACTAAAAATACTTAATTGTAGGAAGGCAATTTCAGTGGGTTGAGAACTGATCTGGCCCGGGTAAATTGGAATCAAAGATTGACAGACAAAACTGTAATCGAACAATGGGCTGCCTTTAAAGAGGAGATGGTTCGGGTACAGTCGAGGTACATTCCCACAAGGGGGAAAGGTAGGGCAACTAAAACCAGAGCTCCCTGGATGACGAAGGAGTTAGAGAGCAAGATGAAGCAGAAAAAGGGGGGCGTATGACAGATGTCAGGTTGAGAATATAAGTGAGAATCAGGCTGAATATAGAAAGTTCAGAGGGGAAGTGAAAAAGAAAATAAGGGGCAAAGAGAGAGTATGAGAATAGATTGGCAGCTAACATAAAAGGGAATTCAAAAGTCTTCTGTAAGCATATAAATAATAAACGGGTAGTAAGAGAAGGGGTGGGGCCAATTAGGGACCAAAAAGGAGACCTACGCATGGAGGCAGAGGGCATAACTGAGGTACTAAATGAGTGCTTTGCATCTGTCTTTACCAAGGAAAGAAGATGCTGCTAAGGTCATAGTGAAAGAGGAGGTAGTGGAGAAACTGGATGAGATAAAAATTGATAAAGAGGAGGTACTAGAAAGGCTGTCTGTACTTACAGTAGATAAGTCACCAGGACCAGATGGGTTGCATCCTAGGATGCTGAGGGAGGTTAAGGAGGAAATCGTGGAGGTACTGGCCATAATCTTCCAATCCTCCTGAGATACGAGGGTGGTGCCAGAGGACTGGAGAATTGCAAATGTTACACCCTTGTTCAAAAAAGGGTGCAAGGATAAACCCAGCAACTACAGGCTAGTCAGTTTAACCTCAGTAGTGGGGAAGCTTTTAGAAATGATAATCAGGGACAAAGTTAACAGTCACTTGGACAAGTATGGATTAATTAAGGAAAGCCAGCACAGATGTTAAAGGCAAATCGTGTTTAACTAACTTGATCGAGCTTTTTTGATTAGGGTAATGGTGTTGACGTGGTGTATATGGATTTCCAAAAGGCGTTTGATATAGTGTCACATAATAGGCTTGCCAGCAAAGTTGAAGCCCATGGAATAAAAGGGACAGTGGCAGCATGGATACGAAATTGGCTAAGGTGATAGGAAACAGTAGAGGTGAATGGTTTTTCGGACTGGAGGAAGGTATACAGTGGTGTTCCCCAGGGGTCGGTACCAGGACCACTGCTTTTCTTGATAGAGATTAATGACTTGGACTTGAGTACAGGGCACAATTTCAAAATTTGCAGATGACACAAAACTTGGAAGTAAAGTGAACAGTGAAGAGGATAGTGATAGACTTCAAGAGGACACAGACAGGCTGGTGAAATGGGAGGGCACGTGGCAGTTGAAACTTAACGCAGAAAAGTGCGAAGTGATACATTTGGTAGGAAGAACGAGGAGAGGCAATATAAACTAAAAAGGTACAATCCTGAAGGGGGTGCATGAATAGAGAGACTTGGGGGTATACGTGCACAAATCGTTGAAGGTGGCAGGGCAGGTTGAGAAAGCGGTTAAAAAAGCATACGGGATACTGGGCTTCATAAGTAGAGGTATAGAGTACAAAAGCAAGGAAGTTATGATGAACTTTTATAAAACACTGGTTCGGCCTCAACTGGAGTAGTGTGCCCAATTCTGGGTGCTGCACTTTAGGAAGGATGTAAAGGCCTTAGAGGGTGCAGAAAAGATTTAAGAGAATGATTCCAGGGATGAGGGACCTCAGTTACATGGATAAACTGGAGAAGCTGGGGTTGTTCTCCTTAGAGCAGAGAAAGTTAAAAGGAGATTTGATAGAGGTATTAAAAATCATGAGGGGTCTAGACAGAGTAGATAGAGAGAAACTGTTCCCATTGGCGGAAGGGTCGAGAACCAGAGGACACAGATTCAAGGTGATTGGCAAGAGAACCAAAGGAGACATGAGGATAAACTTTTTTATGCAGCGAGTGATTAGGATCTGGAATGCGCTGCCCGAAAGGGTGGTGGCGGCAGACTCAATCGTGGCTTTCAAAAGGGAATTGTATAAGTACCTGAAGGAAAAAGATTTGCAGGGCTATGGGGAAAAGGCAGGGGAGTAAGACTAGCTGAAGTGCTCTTGCAGAGAGCCGGCATGGACTCGATGGGCTGAATGGTCTCCTCCTGTGCTGTAACCATTTAAAACAGAAATAGACAGTTTCCTAGAAGTAAAGGGCATTAAGGGTTACAGGGAGCGGGCAGGAATTTGGACATGAGTCTAGGTTCGGATCGGTCATGGCCCTGTGGGTAGTGGAGCGGGCCCAGGGACTGTGTAGCCTGATTCTGCTCCTATTTCGTGTGTGCAATTCTGTTAGATGCAGGAGATGGTTCTGTGATAGATAGTAGATTGGCGGTTAGGATCAGATCAGCCATGATCTTATTGAATGGCGGAGCAGGCTCGAGGGGCCGATTGGCCTACTCCTGCTCCTATTTCTTATGTTCTTATGTTCTTATTCTATGAGTGTGCGTTTGTCCTCCAGGCTCCTTTATCAAGTCTACTTGCCAATTTGCAATGAAGGGGTAGTTCGAGCATTAGGCTTATGGTTGAGAAAGTATAGTGTCTGTTTTGAAGCAATGCTTGCACACAACGTTTGAGCTTTCCTCCTGCTCAAATACAACACCGTTAACCTGGAGTATACTGGGAAGGGACGGGGGATCAATCAGTCAAAGGGGATTGATTTCAAATGTACCGAAAATCGGCCAGCGTCTATCTGGGATGTAGGAGCCGCTCGGCCAGATTACTGCCCGCGGGTGAGGACTGAGATTTACTTCCTGGTGTCCGGCAGAAAAAGTTCATCGCCAATTGCACAGTTCAAGGGAACTGATTGTAATAGTTTATTCTGTAAACTAACAAGAGTTTTGGGAGTCCAAAACTAGGGTTCATAAATATGAGATAGTCACTAATAAATCCAATAAGGAATTCAGGAGAAACTTCTTTACCCAGAGAGTGGTGAGAATGTGGAACTTGCTACCACAGGGAGTGGTTGAGGCGAATAGTATAGATGCATTCAAGGGGAAGCTAGATAAGTAAGTGAAGGAGAAAGGAATAGAAGATATGCTGAGATAGGGAGAGATGAAGAAGGGTGGGAGGAGGCTCGTGTGGAGCATAAACACCGGCATAGACCTGCTGGGACGAATGGCCTGTTTCTGTGCTGTAAACACTAATTCTAAAAGTTGGGTCTAGAGGAGGTGTAAATGGCAACAGCAGAATCATTACCAGCACCTGACAACCGGAAAAAATGGGAGCAGTGGTTACGATCTGAAATTGTTGAACTCCACGTTGAGTCCGGAAGGATGTAAAGTGCCTAATCGAAAGATGAGGTGCTGTTCCTCAAGCTTCCGTTGAGCTTCATTAGAACAGTGTAGGAGGCAGAGGGCAGAGAGGTCAAAGTGGGAGTGGGACGGTGAATTAAAATGGCAAGCAACCAGAAGCTCAGGGTCATGACTGCAGACTGAAGGGTGGTGTTCAGCAAAGCAGTTACCCAATCTGCATTTGGTCTCTTCAATGTAGAGGAGACCGCATCGTGAGCAGCGAATGCAGTACAATAAATTGAAAGTAGTACAAGTAAATCGCTGTTTCACCTGGAAGGTGTGTTTGGGGCCCTGGATGGTGGTAAAAGGGCAAGTGTTGCATCTCCTGCACCTGCATGGAAGGGGAGCAGGTGTTGGGGGTGATAGAAGAGTGGACCAGGATGTCATGGAGGGATGCTGAAAGGGGAGGGGAAGATGTGTTTGGTGGTGGCATTGCACTGGAAGTGGCGGAGGAATGTGGAGGCTGGTGGGGAGGAAGGCGAGGACAAGGGGAACCCTATCGTGGTTCTGGGAGGGAGGGGAAGGGATGGGATGAGAGCAGAACTGCGGGAAATGGGACGGACACAGTCAAGGGCTCGGTCAACCACGGTGGAGGGGAATCCTCAGTTGAGGAAAAAGGAAGGTATATCAGAAGCACTGGTGTGGAAGGTGGCATCGTCAGAACAGATGCGACTGAGACGGAGAAACTGGGAGAATGGAATAGAGTCCTTACAGGAAACGGGGTGGAAGTTTAATCAAGGTAGTTATGGAAGTCAGTGGGCTTATAGTGGATGTTGGTCAATAGCCTATCCCAGAAATGCAGATAGAGAAGTCGTGAAAGGGAAGAGTCGGAGATGGACCTTGTGAAGGCAAGGGAAGGGTAGAAATTGGAAGCAAAGTTGATGAAATTCTCCATTTCGGGGTGAGAGCAGGAAACGGCACAGATACAGCCATCAATATACCGGAATAAGAGGTGAGGGAGGGGACCAGAGCAGGACTGGAACAAAGAATGTTCCACATAGGTAGGTTTCAAGGAGTGTCTTAAAGGAGGAGAGGTGGAGAGGTTTAGGGAGGGAATTGCAGAACTCAGGACCCGGGCAGCTGAAGGCACGACTACCAAGGGTGGAGCGATGGAAATAGAGGATACGCAAGAGGCCAGAGTTGGAGAAATGCAAATATCTTGGAGGGTTGTAGGGCTGGAGGAGGTTACAGAGATAGGGAGGGGCAAGGATGAGAATTTTAAAATCAAGGCGTTGCCGGACCAGGAGCCAATGTAGGTCAGCAAGCACAGGGTGATGGGTGTGGGTTAAGCTTCAGAGGCACAACAGTATTGCGGACTCTCACAAATCAGGGTGATCACCATCTAACTCCATGGGCTACTCCGTAACTGTCCAAATACCATCAGCACCCAGCTCAAGTAGAACATTCAGTTTCACAATCAGTTTCAGCAATTCTCAGTGGTGCCCCTGTTGCAGGTACCTGGTTGCCTAGAAACAGATTCTCCACGTAGCGAGCCCTCTGGCCCCACAGGATCACCAGCCCTCTGCTGTAGCCAATCAGGATCTTGTCTGGATCAGCTGGATGTTCCTGGAGCGATTCAACTGGTCCCAGAGCTTTTCCACACTTGTAATCGTCTGGAACACTAACAGCAATCAGGAGATTAAAACCAGCCCACAAAGGAAGTAAACAAATCGCAGAGATTCAACACAGCGCCAAAGACACAGACTAAAACACAGCACCAGAAGCACGCAGCCCAAACACAGCACCATAGACGCAGGCCAAACACAGCACCAGAGACACAGCACCAAACACAGCACCAGAGACACAGACCAAACACAGCACCAGAGACACAGACCAAACACAGCGTCAGAGACACAGACCACTAAGTATTTATAATTCAAACAGTGAAGTATTAGTATTAGGCAATTACGGAGTAATCCAATAGTAAACTTTGCCCAAGTTTACAAGGAATTGCCTTCCAAGTACTAGGAAGAGTTTTGTTGCAGTTTCTTGATAAACATCTGCACAGCCTCATTATCCCCCTCACTCCAGCACAGGTTCAGATAAACTTCCTTCCTGAATTCAGGAGCAAATGTTGAACTAAACCCTCAGTTGTTGTTTTTTTTTAAAAATTGTTTATTTGGCACCAATTTACATACAGCCAAACTGCTCAAAGATGGCACTCCACGGATGGCAGGGAGCAATTATTATAGCTGTACAACTTACAAACACTGATTTTAGACACATGTGTATAATGTGACAGCCAGAGTCAGGCAGCGAACCACAACACTGGTTCGTGCAGCTGCCACAAATGTGCCCGATCTACAGCATGCTCAGATCTGGGCTTCAAAGCTCTGCGTAAATTCGCACTTCAAATCAGTGACAAGATCAAAAGAGTTGATTGGCAGCGTGAATAGGCCCGTGCTTGCGGTCACCTTAACATTCACACATATTGGAACAGTTGGGAAAAATGTTCTGGGAAAAATTGAGCCCCGCCCCAGCTCCGTTCTTCGTGCATGAGCCTGAAGAGCGAGGGTCAATAAACTGCTCGACTGCAGGGACAGTGGCCAGGCTCAGCCCCACCTTCACCAGAAATGGTAAAACTCCCAAACCCAGAGCCAGTAAGACCACTTGCAGTGCCCTCTCCCACCAGACATTGGCCATTAGCACAGGCCAGCATTCCAACCAGGGATCTTCCCAATTTGTGTGACTCACTCTGCCTTAAGCAGCTGAGCCATCAGAAAACCAGAGAATTAAATATCTAAACATTCCCAAGATGCACAATAACAGGGAGTTACTATAACAGAAACCTGCAACTGTCCACAGCCATATTCACAATCCCCACTTGGCTTTGGACCCAGAGACTGCCCGCAGGCCAGGCCGTGCTGGTAGGATTGCTGCCCCAAGATCTCTGCAGTTCATTACCTTGCAGAGATGCCAACTTTCCACCATCTACAAGGCACAAGTCAGGAGTGTGATGGAATGCTCTCCACTTGCCTGGATGAGTGCAGCTCCAACAACACTCAAGAAGCTCGACACCATCCAGGACAAAGCAGCCCACTTGATTGGCACCCCATCCACCACCTTAAACATTCACTCCCTCCACCACCGGCGTACCGTGGCTGCAGTGTGTACCATCTACAAGATGCATTGCAGCAACTCGCCAAGGCTTATTCGGCAGCACCTCCCAAACCCGCGACCTCTTCCACCTAGAAGGACAAAGGCAGCAGACGCATGGGAACACCACCACCTCCAAGTTCCCCTCCAAGTCACACACCATCCTGACTTCGAAGTATATCGCCGATCCTTCATCGTCGCTGGGTCAAAATCCTGGAACTCCCTCCCTAACAGCACTGTGGGAGTACCTTCACCACACGGACTGCAGCGGTTCAAGGCGGCGGCTCACCACCACCTTCTCGAGGACAATTAGGGATGGGCAATAAATGCTGGCATTGCCAGCGACGCCCACATCCCATAATTTTTTTTTTTTTTTTTTTTTAAATTATTCGTTTAAGTAGAGAGCAAGTTTTAACTGAACTGGTCTGGATTTGAAAGTTTCCAGGATGTGCCGGTTTAAAGTCCTGTATTCGTTGATTTGAATCATGTAACTTCCTGCTGGATGGCCCGAGTCTCAAACTCCAATGGGGAGACGTATTGGGGCTGGGCTTTGGGCTTTTCTGGAGAGATCCATGGAGCTCAACGAGTCAGCTGGAAATCTGGAACACTCTTCCCCCTGAGCCTGTTGAGGCTGGGGGTCAACTGAACATTTCAAAACTGAGATTGATAGATTTTGTTGGGCAAGGGTATTAAGGGTTACGGAACCAAGGTGGGTAGATGGAGTTAAGATATAGATCAGCCATGATCTAATTAAATGATGGAACAGGCTCAAGGGGCTGAATGGCCTCCTGTTCCTGTGAAGAAAGTTCCCAAAATCAGTTGACTGAAAATCTTCCTGAAGAAAGGGGAAATACCATAATCCAGTAGGATTTAAACTGAGGTATCAGGATTTTTTAAAAGCTGCTTTATGCCAATATTCCACATTTACAATTTAAAACGAACCTCCTGCAGTAAGTAAAGTCCTCCTGGAGTCAGGGGACAAGTACCAGAATGGATTGCAAGCTGGCTACAAAATAGAAAACCGAGAGCAGAGGTTAAAGGTAGTTACTCAGATTGGCAAATGGTGGGAAGTGGTATTCCACAAGGATCTGTGCTTGGATCACTGTTGTTCACTATTTACATAAATGATTTGGACTCTGGAATCAGAAGTACAATTTCAAAATTTGCCATTGACACCAAATTGGGTATGTGGTTAATGCAGAGGAGGACTGTGACAAAATACAGGAAGACATTAATAAACTTGCAGAATGGGTGTGCAATTAGCAAATTAACTTTAATATAGATCAGTGTGAGGTGGTACATTTTGGTAAGAATAAGGAGGCCACATACTGCTTGGAAAATAAGAGTCTAAATGGGGTAGAGGAGGCAGAGGGATCTGGGGGGTACAGATACACAAATCACTAAAAGTAGCGACGCAGGTTAATAAGGCCACAAAAAAGCAAACAACGCACTGGGGTTCATTTCTAGAGGGATAGAATTGAAAAAGCAGAGATGTTAAACTTGTATAGAACCTTGGTTGGACAACACGGAGTACTGTGAACAGTTCTGGTCTTCATATTATTAAAAGGACATAAGAGGCACTGGAGAAGGTACAGAAAAGATTTACTAGAATGATAGCAGAACTCAGAGGTTATACCGATCAGGAAAGATTGAGCAGAAAAGAAAAGGCTGAGGGGAGACCTAATAGACTAAGATTATGAAAGGGTTTGATAGGGTAGACAGAGAGAAGATGTTTCCACTTATGGGCAAGACCAGAACTAGGGACCATAAATATAAGATACAGGAAACTCTCATTTAAACGGCACCTAAATATCCGGAATTCTCTATTAACCGGCAAAATTCATACTCCGAAAACACCTCAATAACCGGAAATGTTGCCGAGTCCGAGTCTCCAGCGGTGGCCGAGTTAGTCAGTGGGGGTAGTTCTCCAAACTGCCACTTGGCGCTGTCGGAAGTCCGAACACCTCAATAACAGGAGTCTGACTCTCCCGCGCTGCCAGTAGTCTCTTCCGATCCGCCATTTTTCTGTGTGTCTCTCCATCTTTATTGTGAATTATCTCCCCCATCTTGCATTATGGAATTCCCAAAAGTTGGTCCAAGCACTGTACTTAATCAAGCATCTTCCACCATCCATTTAACAACATTCTGTAGGCGAGTACCCAATTATTGTATACTGCACATTTCTTGAATTTTTTATTTTTGTTTGTTAAAAATAGCCTCGGTAGATAACCCTCTCCGTCATCTGGAATTTTTAATCAACCGGCACCATCCCGGTCCCGTCGGTGCTGGATAACAAAGTTTCCTGTAGTCACTAATAAATCAAATAGGGAATTCAGGAGAAACTTCTTTACCCAGAGAGTGGTGAGAATGTGGAACTCACTACCACAGGGAGTGGTTGAGGCAAATCGCAAAGATTGGTGGAGCCCAGCACGTGAGTGCAAAAGACAAGGCTGAAGCGTTTGCAACCATCTGCAGCCAGAAGTGCCGAGTGGATGATCCATATCAGCCTCCTCCTGAGGTCCCCACCATCACAGAAGCCAGTCTTCAGCCAATTCGATTCACTCCACGTGATATCAAGAAACTGCTGAGCGCACTGGATACAACAAAGGCTATGGGCCCTGATAACATCCCGGCTGTCGTGCTGAAGACTTGTGCTCCAGAACTGGCCGCACCTCTAGCCAAGCTGTTCCAGTACAGCTACACAACACTGGCATCTATCGGACAATGTGGAAAACTGCCCAGGTATGTCCTGTCCACAAAAAGCAAGACAAATCCAATCCAGCCAATTACCGCCCCATCAGTCTACTCTCAATCATCAGCAAAGCGATGGAAGGCGTCATCGACAGTGCTATCAAGCAGCACTTACTCTGCAATAACCAGCTCACTGATGCCCAGTTTGGGTTCCGCCAGGGCCACTCGGCTCCCGACCTGATTACAGCCTTGGTCCAAACATGGACAAAGGAGCTGAAGTCCAGCAGTGAGGTGAGAGTGACTGCCCTTGACATCAAGGCAGCATTTGACCAAGTGTGGCATCAAGGAGCCCTAGTAAAACTGAAGTCAATGGGAATCGGGGAGGGGGCAGGGGGGGGGAGAGAAACTCTCCACTGGCTGGAGTCATACCTAACACAAAGGAAGATGGTTGTGGTGGTTGGAGGTCAATCATCACAGCCCCAGGATATCGCTGCAGATGTTCCTTAGGGCAGTGCCCTAGGCCCAACTATCTTAACATAGAATAAACATAGAAAAATAGGAGCAGGAGGCCATTCGGCCCTTCGAGCCTGCTCCACCATTCAATATGACCATGGCTGATCCTCTATCTCAATACCATATTCCCACTCTCTCCCCATACCCCTCGATGCCTTTTGTGTCTAGAAATCTATCTATCTCCTCAAATATATTCAGTAACTTGGCCTCCACAGCCTTCTGTGGAAGAGAATTCCACAGGTTCACCACCCTCTGAGTGAAGAAATTTCTCATCTCAGTCCTAAATGTCCTACCCCGTATCCTGAGACTGTGACCCCTCGTTCTAGACCCCCCAGCCAGGGGAAACATCCTCCCTGCATCCAGTCTGTCTAGCCCCGTCAGAATTTTATACGTTTCAATGAGATCCCCTCTCATTCTTCTAAACTCTAGTGAATACAGGCCTAGTCGACCCAATCTCTCCTCATACGACAGTCCTGCCATCCCAGGAATCAGTCTGGTGAACCTTCGCTGCACTCCCTTTATGGCAAGTATATCCTTTCTTAGGTAAGGAGACCAAAACTGCACAGTACTCCAGGTGTGGTTTCACCAAGGCCCTGTACAACTGTAGTAAGACATCCTTGCTCCTGTACTCAAATCCTCTTGCAATGAAGGCCAACATACCATTTGCCTTCCTAACTGATTGCTGCACCTGCATGTTTGCTTTCAGTGACTGGTGTACAAGGACACCCAGCTCCCTTTGTACATCAACATTTCCCAATCTATCACCATTTAAATAATACTCTGCCTTTCTGTTTTTCCTACCGAAGTGGATAACTTCACATTTATCCATGTTATACTGCATCTGCCATGTATTTGCCCATTCACTCAACTTGTCTAAATCGCCTTGAAGCCTCTTTGCATCCTCCTCACAACCCCACCTAGTTTCATGTCGTCAGCAAACTTGGAAATATTACATTTGGTTCCCTCATCCAAATCATTGATATATAGTGAAAAGCTAGGGCCCAAGCACTGATCCCTGCGGTACCCCACTAGTCACCGCCTGCCACCCTGAAAAAGACCGATTTATTCCTACTCTGTTTCCTGTCCCCCACCATCAACTTCCTGGGGGTCACCATTGACCAGAAACTTAACATAAATACTGTGGCAACAAGAGCAGGTCAGAGGCTAGGTATTCTGCGGCGAGTGTCTCACCTCCCGACTCCCCAAAGCTTTTCCACCATCTACAAGGCACAAGTAAGGAGTGTGGTGGAATACTCTCCACTTGCCTGGATGAGTGCAGCTCCAACAACACTCAAGAAGCTCGACACCATCCAGGACAAAGCAGCCCGCTTGATTGGCACCTCATCCATCACCTTAAACATTCACTCCCTCCACCACCGGCGTACCGTGGCTGCAGTGTGTACCATCTACAAGATGCACTTTAGCAACTCGTCAAGGCTTCTTCGACAGCACCTCCCACACCTGCAACCTCTACCACCTAGAAGGACAAGGGCAGCAGGCACATGGGAACACCACCACCTCCAAGTTCCCCTCCAATTTGCACACCATCCTGACTTGGAAATATATTGCCTTTCCTTCATCGTCGCGAGTCAAAATCCTGGAACTCCCTAACAGCACTGTGGGAGTACCTTCACCACACGGACTGCAACGGTTCAAGGCGGCGGCTCCCAAACACCTTCTCAAGGACAATTAGGGATGGACAATAAATGCTGGCCTTGCCAGCGACACACACTTCGCATGAACGAATAAAATAAAAAATTCCATTTAAGGGGAAGCTCGATACACATGCGAGGGAGAAAGAAATAGAAGGATATGTTGATGGGGTTAGATGAAGAGGGGTGGGACGAGGTTCGTGTGCAGCATAAACACCGGCATAGACAAGTTGGGCCAAATAGCCTGTTTCTGTGCTGTAAATACTTTGTAATAGTTTGCAAAAAGGACAAGCTGTTTTTCTATAAAGATAGGAGCATATTGTAATCTAGCCCCTCTTTTACATCACAACAGGTTCCACATGTACGCTGATAACATCCACGCTATCTCACCACCACCGTCTCTAAATTGTCAGACTGCTTGTACTGGATGAGCAGAAATTTCCTCCAACTAAATATTGGGAAGACTGAAGTCATTTTCTTCAGTCCCCGCCACAAACTCCGTTCCCTAGCCACGACTCCATCCCTCTCCCTGGCAACTGCCTGAGGCTGAACCAGACTGGTCGCAAAGTTGGTGTCATATTTGACCTTGAGGTGAGCTTCTGACCACATACCCACGCCATCACCAAGACCGTCTACTTCCACCTCTAACATCGCCCGATGCCGCCCCTGCCTCAGCTCATCTGCGCCTTTGTTACCTCTAGACCGGACTATTCCTATGCACTCCTGGCTGGCCTCCCACCCTACATAAACTTGAGCACATCCAAAACTCGGCTGGCCGTGTCCTAACTCACACCAAGTCCCATTCACCCATACCCATGTTCGCTGACTTACATTAGCTCCCAGTTAAGCAACGCCTCGATTTTAAAATGCTCATCCTTGTTTTCAAATTGCTCCATGGCCTCGCCCCTCTCTATCTCTAACCTCCGCCAGCCCTACAACCATCCAAGATCCCTGCGCTCCTCCAATTCTGGCCTCTTGCGCAGCTGTGATTTCAATTGCTCCACCATTGGCGGCTGTGTTTTCAGCTGCCGAGGCCCCAAAAGCTCTGGAATTCCCTCCCTAAACCTCCCCGCCTCTCTTTCCTCCTTTAAGTCGCTCCTTAAAACCTACCTTTGACCTATCTGTCCTAATAGCTCATGTGGCTCGGTGTCAAATTTTGTTTTATAACGCTCCAGTGAAGCACCTTGGGATGCTGTACGTCAAAGGCACTATATAAATACAAGTTGTTGTTGTTATCCATGGCACTGTAGGTGTTAGAGTTTCCTGTACATCAGGAGTTTCTTTGGGGCTTCTCAGACGACACTAGGTGTTTGTGATCGCTTTCACCCACTTGCTGCTGATTCTGACCCCAGGGTCCCGGCTCCTCCACATTCACCCAATTAACCTGCACTTTCACCATTCAACACACCATGCTTGGGGTTTGCGGGAGTAAAGACAGGCAGCAGCCAATCAAAGATCCTAGTGCTACACAACACACATAAGGGATCAGTAAACACGAGTGGCGAGGTTGGGTGGTCCTGTGCAGATACTTGGGGGCAGCTCCTTTTGGGTTTGCAGAGGGAATTTAGGGTGGGAAATAGACCAAAAAAGAGAGCCAGCCCAAACCAGCTCACTTAGCCATTAGTTCAGACAAAATCCTGCAAGAGAATCTGGGACCACATCTGTGGATCTAATACTGTGGGAGGGTGGGGGGGGGGGGGAGCGGTAGTTGTATTTAAAGAAAATTTCAGAAAGGGAGTTGGCATGTTATAAATTTCATTTGTAGGGCTGAAAAGGGAATATAGCTGCTGACTAAATGTTGCACTTACCCAGCGAGTCACTGGGAAGCTGGGGCACATCCCATCTTAACCCTGCCAAACATACCTGTGGAAGCCCCTGTTCAAGTTATTCCCAACAAGGACCAACTCTCTCCCAGCTTAAAACAAATACACTGAAAGGAAGTTAAACTGGATTGCTGAAATGCATTTCATTTACTGGCAGTCAGTGCAGTGTGTGGGAATTCTGCCAGGAATCTTTGCCTCACTGGAGATAATCCAAGACAATAAATCAAAACATCTCGGGGCAATTGCAAAACACACAGCACTGAAGGTGCCAGTACAATAAACCTCAATGCACGAACACAATGTTGTACACTGAGCATTAACCACAGGATGATACACTGAGCATTAACCACAGGATGATATGTTATCCTAGTGTCGGATCCCTTGCAGTGTTCCATACCTGGTAATGTTTGGCAATAGCAAAATACTGCAGATGCTGGAAATCTGAAACAGAAAATGCTAGAAACACTCAGGTCAGGCAGCATTCATGGAGAGAGAAACAGAGTTAACGTTTCAGGTCGATGACCTTTCATCAGAATCCAGTGTTCTGACGAAGGGTCATCGACCTGAAACATTAACTCTGTTTTGCTCTCTCCACGGATGCTGCCTGACCGGCTGAGTGTTTCCAGTATTTTCTGTTATTTCTGGTAATGTTTGGCCCTTGTTAAAGGTTTATGGCTCAAGTTCATAGTCAACGCAAGAGCCTTGGGCAGGAGGTCCTACCATACAGCACAAAGGGATGGGAAATGGAGGGAAGTTATTGCAACACAGGCAGGGGAACAGGTTACTCAAAAACAGTCTCAGTAATTAGATTTAAACTTGTTGCTCAAATAACCTCATCAAGACCAAATCATCATTGCAGACTGACCTACAGACAGGCTCGGCTGCTGCCCCTACAAACACAGACACTTGCTCACCACAACTGAACAGGTGGCTGGGAAGAGAGTGGGGAAAAGAAGAAAAGGACAATAAGACCAAGTCTTGGAATGCAGAATGTTGCTGTTTCACAGTTGAAGTGGGCACAGTATAAATCAGATTTTGTCCCAAAAACCCTGGGGTGAAAGACTGGTTGTTACATGTCTGTCACTGGCAGTGGAACAACGGGGCCAGTATTAAGAGCATTGCACAAGAAACACTGGCACATTATAGTACATTGGACTCGTCATTTTTCCTTTAGCATATTTGTAATAATTTGCTAAGTAGATCTCGTAGCAATGCGGCGGACACTCTGTACTGAAGCATTCCCGTCAGTATCCTTTGGGGATTTCAAAACAGTGAAGGTTACTTTCCCACTGGGAGACAAAGTCGCCTTTTATCCCACTGCTGAAAAACAAGCTCAAATGACTATTAACGGCAGTGGGTCCTACACGACAATGTCCAATAAGGTTAAGGCACCATCTGAAATACAGGCCCAAATATAGTTGCTGATTTCCCTGAAACTGCAAGAGATTAAAACTATTTCAGTAAGAGAGTGTTCTACCGGTGCATGTTCTCTGCTCCCAGACAGGCTGCGCCAGGGTCACCGGCCTGCTTCCAGACAGGCTGCGCCAGGGTCACCGGCCTGCTCCCAGATAGGCTGCGCCAGGGTATCTATACACTTGGCAGAAGCTTTCTGATCTGCCATTTTAGCAATAAACAAAGACATACAACTTCAGGATATAGCCATAGAATTATAGAATGACACCATACAGGAGGCCATTCGGCCCATCGTGCCTGTATCAGCTCTTTGGTACAGCTATCCAGTTAGTCCCACTCCCCTGCTCTTCCCTCAGCCCTTTATTTGAAGAAGAATTTTTTTTTTTATCCAATTCTCTTGAAACGAGGGAGGAGGCATTGCTGGATCTGGTTCTAGGAAATGAGGTAGGTCAAGAGGACCGTGTTTCAGTAGCTGAACATTTAGGGAACAGTGATCATAGTATCATAAGGTTTAGATTAGCTATGGAAAAGGAGCAATCTAGAGTAAAAATGGAAAGGCAGGGCAACTAAAGTCAGGGCTCCCTGGATGACGAAAGAGAGAGAATATGAAGCAGCTGAAAAAAAGAGCGCGTATGACAGATGTCAGGTTGCAAATACATCTGAGAATCAAGCTATATATAGAAAGGTCAGAGGAGAAGTGAAAAAGAGGGGCAAAGAGAGGGTATGAGAATAGAATGGCAGCCAACATAAAAGTCTTGTATAGGCATATAAATAGTAAAAGGGTAGTAAGAGGAGGGGTGGGGCAGAGTAGGGACCAAAAAGGAGACCTATGCATGGAGGCAGGGGGTATGGCTGAGGTACTAAACGAGTACTTTGCATCTGTCTTCAAGGAAAAGGATGCTGCCTTAGACATAGTGGAGATACTTGATAGGATAAAAATTGATAGAGGAGGTATTAGAAAGGCTGGCTGTACTTAAAGTAGATAAATCACCAGGAGCGGATGGGATGCATCCTAGGATGCTGAGGGAATTGAGGGAGGAAATCGGGGAGGTACTGGCCATAATATTCCAATCCTCCTTAGATACGGGGATGGTGCCAGAGGACTGGACAATTGCAAATGTTACACCATTGTTCAAAAAAAGGGTGTAAAGATAAACCCAGCAACTACAGGCCAGTCAGTTTGACCTCGGTAGTAGGGAAGCTTTTAGAAACTGTAATCAGGGACAAAATTAAGTCACTTGGACAAGTGTGGATTAATTAAGGAAAGCCAGCATGGATTTGTCAAAAGCAAATCATGTTTAACTAACTTGATTGAATTCTTTGATGAGGTAACAGAGAGGGTTGGTGAGCATAATACAGTTGACGTAGTATACATGGATTTCCAAAAGGTGTTCGACAAAGTGCCACATAATAAACTAGCCAGCAAAGTTGAAGCCCATGGAATAAAAGGGACAGTGGCAGCATGGATACAGAATTGGCTAAGTGATAGGAAACAGAGTAGTGGTGAACGGTTGTTTTTCGGTCTGGAGGAAGGTATACAGTGGTGTTCCCCAAGGGTCGGTTCTAGGACCACTGCTTTTCTTGATATATATTAATGACTTGGGTGTACAGGGCACAATTTCAAAATTTGCACATGACAAAACTTGGAAGTATAGTGAACAGGGAGGAGGAGACAGGCTGGTGAGCAGAGAAGATTTGATAGAGGTGTCTGGACAGAGAACGCAGGGGTAAAGGGGTGAGCTGGGGGGGGGGGGGGGGGGGGGGGAGAAGAGAGAGAGGGAGAGGGAGAGGGGGGAAGGGGGAGGAGGGGGAAGGGGAGGGGGGGGAAAGGGGAGGGGGGGGAAGGGGAGGAAGGGAGAGAGAGCAAGCGCGCATGCAAGAGCGGGGGTCTCAATGGCAAACACTGGTGGCCATGAGCCAATCAATCCTCAGTTGCAGAGTACAGGTAAGCAGGGATGAAAATTATAACAAACAGCCTCCTTCCCATTAAGAGCCATATGCATTTGTGGAGGGCACATGATTACTCCCAGGACATGAACAAACTCAAACCAGCCTCACTATAAGCTCTGGGAAAGCTGCAGGACCTGAAAATCCGAGTTATATCTTATTCTGAACAGGATAAGTACAAGCAAGCCTCCAGTCAAACTAAGCCCATTAAACAGACTCCAGCAGCAGCTGCTGCCTCCACATGACATAGCAGGGAAATGGAACAAGACATTTGCGCTCACTCCAGTCCCTGGGAACTTTGCCAACACAAATAAAAACAATCCCGGATAACTTGCACAATCGCTGACTTGATTGCATTTTAATACTGGAATCTTTCCCTCCCTTTTAGAACCAGGTTTGATTGATATAATCTCACTTTACTAAAAAAAACTATTTTCTCCTCTTTACCTGAAGGCAGCTGCCAGCAATCTTCGGCACCTGAAGAGGGATCATGTGTTATGTCTAAGCTTGGACTGAGCGCCAGGCAACTCAACCATCGGGCTGTCACAATATCCCATCCTGGCCCAACACTCTCACAGGCACTTCCAGCAACAAGGGACCAATAGCAAAACCAGGGGGAGGAATGCTTTCTGTGGATGCATGAAGGTATGTCAAATGGCTCTTCGCACCCACAATTATCTTGTGATCTATGCTTTACCTGGTGCACTCTACTTTAAATTAAGCTCCTTTTACCTGTAGGGAAATTGCAGAAAATCTGATTCAAAAAGTAGAAATTTAAAAAAAATGCAGAATTCACCCCCTGCCAGACAGGATTTAATCCAATGGCTTGTCAATGCAGCAGCTGAAAGGAGTTCTAATTAAATGCAAATGTTTGGCCATCTGACTCTGAAATCAAGCAGTCTGAGCATCCTCAACTAACTAGCCCAGAACAACAGGAACAAGGTTGTACACACCAACTGCCCACAGACATTTTAGAGTTTAAAAGTGGCTTGTCAATTTTAAGGCAAGCAACAGAACTGTGGAGCAAGGACAATATTAACATTTAAAAAACACACAAGTTAAAATGAAAATAACAGGCAGTTATATCCCTTAAAGGCAGCTCTAAAATCATAAATTTGGCTTCGAAACACACAGATCAGGTTCACAGGAATATGCAACACCCACACACATGTACAAGCTTTGCATCATTTACAGATGGGCTTCAAAACACATCTGGGACACATCTTCACTGTTGACTAACTTTTCCCCTTCCCTCAACCCGCACAAGAGACTGGCTTCCAGGCCACTCACTCAATCTCGAGAGAATTAAGCCAACTCTCTTCCCCCCTTCTATTCCTCTCCTCCCCAAATGATGGGCAATTAAACTGCACATACACTTCCTCCATGAACGCTTGGTAGAGACTGAACATTTGCAGCATGGGAGAAATCAGACAAACATCCAACATTCCACCATTTTACCATTTAAACAATTCTGGGGAAAAAATGGTGTCCAGAATCTGCAGTCTGGTTATTAAACCGCTGGTTTGGTTTCAGAGGACTGCATATTATTCAAATGGGCAACAAGTTTGAGAAAAAGGTTATCTACATGATTAAGAAAAATTCTGAACATATTTGCATACAGATGTATTGTACACTTACCCCTGCAAGACCTCATCCTGAAAGAGAGTTTGGTCATCCAACAGCTGCAGTGAGGGTAAATGCAGGAAGTACACACCTCCACCTTCTGTCCCCAAACACGCCAGGTCACAGCCAGACTTCAACATGATCATAGTAATTCTGGTAATACTGGGAGGAGCACTGTGTGGAGGAAAATAATGTTACATTTTAACATCTAAATCGACTGCAGATAGGAAACCTCAACAAAAACTAGCTTAATTTCTTGCATATTAGGAAAAAACAAACTCATGGTAAGGTTACTAATTTCGCCACAATAAATTGTGCCAATTTAGCCCCCAGAGGGCATCAGCAAATATGCTACATCTCGAGACAGTTCTGCCAACTGCTGGTCTAGAATCGGTACTCCCAATATCTCTATTCTCAAAAAGAGCAGGATTGAATCGAGAATTCTCATTTACTACACCTTACTCAAAAGGAAAGCTTGTGGATCTAAGTGGACACTGGGATGGGGATAAATGGAAGCTATACGCAATTTAAAATTTCCCTCCCCAACTCTCCATTGATGTTCTCCTCTCTCCCTGAAGACGGGCCTCATGAGATGTTTTACTACATTAAAGGCACTGTATAAATGCAAGTTGTTGTAGGTTTTCATTGGTTACTCCTTAAAACCTACCTCTTTGACCAAGCTTTTGGTCAACTGCCCTAATTTCTCCTTATGTGGCTCAGTGTCAAATTTTTTCGTCTTATAACACTCCTGAGAAGCGCCTTGGGACGTTTTACATTAAAGGCACTATATAAATACAAGATGTTGTTGTATCAGCAGTCCTCTTATTTCATCCAAGTGGACATTCATCACAAGCAAGTTTCTGCAAGAGGAGCAGGGCATTCAGCCATGGGGAGGCAGCACAGCTAATCTGATCCCATCCTTACCAAATCTCCATACACTGCACTTCCCAGCATGGATCACTAGGATAGCAAGCAGAAGACTTGGTGGTTTTCTCTTCCACCCTCCCACAAACATGAACAGCAAAGCCACCTCTTCCAACATCTTAGTTAAAATGAGCTAACTCAGTACAAACCAGGGATTGAACCTTGCCTATGAGTTAGTTCCATATGTGATCCATTCACTCACTGAACCATCAGGGCGATATGGTTAATATTAGACACTGGTCAGGAAACTCAAGCAACTAGAGCCGTGGGGTAAGACGGCAAGCCCAATAACTAGACAACTGGTGTCATATGCAGGTCTCAGTGCCATTATAGATTGCAGCTCCAGCACTCTTTCCAGGGTAAGGTTTAGCAGCATCTCCTGCCAGGACACAAGATGGGAAATATGGGGTGGGGAGGAAAAAAGTGATGGGAGAGAGACAGAGACTGTCCAGCATGGCTAACCATGAAGAGGTCCATGACACAAGTGTGCCATCAATGCAGGTATTTTTAGGATGGGAAGGAAAAGCTAAAAATTAGGCTACAGGAGTCAGGAAAAGAACAAAAAAATCAAATGCATTTGAAACAAAGTCAGGATATAGTTCCTCATAAAAAGGAATGAAAGTATGTGGTTTAGAATGAGACATTTTATTTAATATTTATTAACCTAAAGAAACTGAAGCCAGAAACTAGCTCTGGCAGGAATAAACTTCCTGCTATAAAAAGGATCTGCTGCCAAAGGGCTCTTATCAGACATGGCCAGCAACAGCCAGCCAATCTCACCTTTCAGCACATCAATTAACATTAAAGCCAATCACCATAAATCGTTAATCCAGCTCCCCTTAATGGCGGACAGTCTACACTCCCACCTCACCACCACAGAAACCCTTTACAATTTGAGCACTTTAAGACCAGTCAGCCTGTGCTCTCCTTCACCAGCTTCACTCGACACAAGCCCCACAACGCTGCATCCAACATACCCAAAGGTTCAATCCTCAAATCACTTCCACTGGCTCCTGGTGTCAAAATCCTCTTTATTGCCTTACAAACCCTTCCATGTCCACATTCACTTGAACAATCTTTAAGTCCAGCATGCACCGGCCTCTCGACTGTTCCATATTGCATATCTCTGCTTTCCTTCCCCCGCCCCTACCATTAGTGGCAGAACCTTCAGCCACACACGCCTGCACTCAAATTCTCTTCCTAAATCTTGTCTAGCTACCCATCTCACCCACCTTCAAACAACTTCTCAAAACCATCTAGGACAAAGCAGCCCACTTGATTGACACCTCATCCACCACTGCAGTGTGTACCATCTACAAGATGCACTGCAGCAACTCGCCAAGGCCTCTTCGGCAGCACCTCCCAAACCCGTGACCTCTTCCACCTAGAAGGACAAAGGCAGCAGATGTATGGGAACACCACCACCTCCAAGTTCCCCTCCAAGTCACACACCATCCTGACTTCGAAGTATATCGCCGGGTCAAAATCTTGGAACTCCCTACCTAACAGCACTGTGGGAGTACCATCACCACACGGACTGCAGCGGTTCAAGATGGTGGCTCACCACCACCTTCTCAAGGGTAACTAGGGATGGGCAATTAATGCTGGCCTTGCCAGCGACACCCACATCCCATGAATGAATTTTTAAAAAACATGGTCACCTCCATTAGTTCCTGCCCGGTACCCAATGTTCTCCCATAATGGGCTTTGGATACGGAGGACCTGAAAGGTTCCATGTAAATGAAAGCTGTTGTAACGGAGCCATGCAGACCACACATGCCCAGGCTCAATTGCCAGTCCGTGCTGAGGTAGCTCCGAGTCAGGGTGGCCAATGCTACAGTTGGGCCTGAATACCCTTGAAAGGGATTCAATCAGGGATTCGGACACTGATCGCTAACCAGCGACATGGTGGAAAGTGTAAGCACATTGGGTGCTGACTGTGTGGTGTTCTGCCTCACACAAGAGGAATAGAGGAGAAAAAGAAAAAAGTCATACCATTAAATGTTTCAAATAAAATATGAAAGCCTTTGTTTCAGCAGCCAGTTCCCAATTGAAAGCAGCTCTCCGATCGCCCACTAGGTTCTGGTTAAAAAGCAGCGTAGGTATTTTGGGAAGTTATTAAATTGCTGCGGATGCAGAGTGCATGCAATATAGATTAGCATGAGAGGGTGGGAAGGGAAATTAGACCCATGGCAATAACCAAGTAAAAGGTTCAAAAACAGGCTCAGTATATGTGCATCAGAGATAGAAGCATCACTTGGAAAGCTACAGTGGGGGTAAGGCACCTAACACAGACTTAGACAAGGGAGATCTGAGAGACAGTCACAGCAAGTGGCAGGGCAATGCATACAAGCATCTGCAAAAGGAAGATCACTTGGCTGCACATTTAATTCCCAGCTGTGCTGAATTATCTGATCTCATCTGGGGTAGTAATGGTGATGCAATGAATCTCACACTACTAAAGTAAACCAAGCCACAGTATTTTATTTGAAGATTAAAGGCAGCGAGAAGCAGGTGCCAAGGGCCTTCAATAAATTGAGTTTTGGTATGCTGGGGTCCTAATGTAAACAGATAAGTACCATCGTCCATAATTATCTGTATATTGCCTCCACCGATAAAATGTTTTTAATTTACACACTGAATGGAGCCAGTATATCATCCTTCTCATTGCAAGACTAAACATTGACATTAGCAGCATTGGATTGTTTGGAGATTGATTAGAGGAGACTGAAGGCTCTTGATTATTACTCGATTTTAAGAAGCTTCAAACGCGCATGGTGTCTCATTTTGCGGCAGAGCCATAACACGACCCATGCCTGGACCCTCCATACTGCAGAGCTCCCCTCATTTGGAATCAGTCAGAACTAGGCTGCTACAAACAAGTCCTCACCATCACACAGTCCTTCTACCAGCTCTTACAGCAGTCTGCCCATTTCCCTCCTTCCTTCAGCTCTTTCTGTACATAGCCCCGCCAATCTTGGCTTTGACCTTCCATGTGACCTTCTCACAGCCGAGACCCATTCGGTCACCCTCACAGGACATCTATCTTCATCTATACAGGCCACTCCATTATTCCTAGCCCCTCTCCTCTTCCCATCTTTGTACCCGCCCAAGAACAGCCTGTATAAACGCCTGAGCCCATGGCCGGCACACACTGTATGATGACAAGTCACTCAGGAGGGATGAAAATTGTCATTTCAAAGCATCAGACACCAGTATCGGACTCTCCTGAATATTTAGATATACACACAAATATTTGAATTGAAAATCCCAGCTCTGAAAAGCCTCCATTAGCTTCCACATTTAATCCCCAGAGCTGTAAACATGCAATTGATGGCCGATGAGATCTGAAAGATCAGTACACGCCAAGCACAGTAAAACAAACAGTTCCACAAAATGACAAACATTACACCCTGTAATCAATCAAAATATTTAAATTACCATTTGTTTTTTTAAATGCAGGATCAAAACAGGTAAAATTCTCAGCATTAGCAAAAAAGATGAAATATGCTTATATTCCGAGATAACTAACGTCCCTCTTGAGCAAATGGCCGTGGGACAGAAGGAAAGCACCACCACCCTTTGACCATGGTAACTGACAGAAAGTCACGAGTGTGCACGCGTGTGCGTTTTGCTCCTTTCCGTGGTGCAGGATTTGGATCACCCTACAACCTGGAAGATGGTTGACGACATTTCTACACAGCCCCATGTTTTTCCACACTATCCTTTCAATTCTGATACTAGGATGCCACTCCAGCTCAGATTTACAGGATGAAAAGTTCCCATCTACTAGTTGCAAGGGCCCCATGTGAAATGGGTTTGTCGGTCTCAACCCAGTACCTGATGGGCAGGGGTCAACAGCATAAAATTAGCCCAATCTGACACCAAATTACCATCTTCATTCTAAAGCCCTATAGATGGCTGGTGTGGAAAATGTTACTAGTACAGAAGCAGGAGCAGAGGTTGGTATTGAGGCATATTATTGAAGTCTGTGCAGATGGAGCTTTGGTCTGCGTCTAGCTTGACGCAGATTGAAGGTGTCTAAAGTGAGAAAGCTCCATCCAGCAGGACTGAAGTGCCTCGCCCTCAGCAGAACCAAGAGCTTCACTAAAAACTCTCCCATGTCCAAGACAGACATTTAGGATTAAAAGCTTTTCAAAGGATTAAAAGGAATTGTGGTTATAAAATGGGGCAGTGTACTTGCAAGGAATTTTCCAGCAAGCTCATCTCCGTACAGACTGCTGCTTGCAGTGTAAACTACGACAGCGTCGCTCATGCTTGATGTTTAAAGGACAGCATGATTGGAAGAGGATGAGGGAAGGTTTTGTATACAATACACCCCCCAAATATTACCAAGATATGGTGATAATTTAGTGGTAATTCCCCTCCCACTATCAATAAAGATAAGCCAGAAGGCCCTCAGTTCATTTGATATGAACCTTTTAGAATGTTAACCCTACAGTCTTCCCATTACTGCAAATAGCCATTTCTTAAACAAGTCGAGTCCAGTCCTCAGCCATTGTTCTGGGCAAACTACCCGGCCATTTGCACCCGCTATAAAGATACTTCCTACTGTTGGTCATAAAACATTCCCATCATCTTGAACCTGTGCCCTCTCTCCATCTGTCCAGGCATAGCCAAGGTATTGTCCTCGATTTACTTTCCCTAACCCTTTAAGTATTTTATACGAGTCCTCCTCAAAGACATCTTCCTCAGACGCTCAACCCCAAGCTTGTTAAGTCCTTTCATGTAGCTTATCCTTCCAACACATGGTCAGCCTCCCTCCTCTCTAAAGTTTGGATGACCTCTTACATTGCAGCATCCAGAATGGTTCAGGGTCCACTGTACCCCAGGTACGACCAGACAAGAGCGATAGCCCAGCATCCTGTTGACTATTGCCGTCTTGCGTTTGGACATGGTGAGTGAGTCAATACCCCAGGTGTCTCAACTTTCCCCTTGGAGAGTGCTATCCCATCCAAGGAGTGTGCAAGGGATACATATTTGAAAAGAATAAACATTTAATAAGGTATGGAGACAGGCAGGCATAGTCGAGAGCCAGCATAGGCATTTTAAACGAATCTAGGGAAGATAGCAGAGGCACTATTACATATATTTAATAATTCGTTAGAAAAAGGTGTAGTGCCAGAGGACTGGCGGATAGCTAATGTTATACCTATATCTAAGAAGGGAGATAGAACATGTCCAGGGAACTATAGACCAGTCAGCTTACAGTGGTAGGAAAAATAATTGAATCCCAACTAAAGGAGAAAATAGAAAAATATCTAGAAACCAAAAATAATAATGAATAGTCAACATGGATTTCAAAAGGAAAAGTCTTGCTTGACCAACCTCAATGAATTCTTTGAAGAGGTAACAGAGTAGACAAGGGTAATACAGTAGATGTAATATATCTAGATTTCTAAATGGCCTTCGATAAAGGTAGCACATAATAGACTAATGAATAAGATCAGAGCGTGTGGAGTCAGGGGACAAGTAGCAGAATGGACAGCTAGCTGGCTGCAAGACAGAAAGCAGAGTAGGGATAAAGGGTAGCTATTCAAAGTGGCAGAAGGTAGGAAGTGGGGTCTCAAGGATCAGTGCTGGGACCACTGTTCACAATTTATATTAACGATTTAGACTTTGGAATCAAAAACAATTTCTAAATTTGCAGACGATACCAAATTGGGAGGTATAGTCAACACCGAGGAGGGCTGCAACAAATTACAAGATGACATCAATAAACTTGCAGAATGGGCATATAATTGGCAAATGAATTTCAATACAGATAAATGAGAGATATTATATTTTGGCAAGAAAAATAAAGAGGTCACATATTACTTTGAAAAGAAGAATCTAAATGGGGTAGAGGAGCAAAGGGATCTGGGAGTACAAATACACAAATCACTAAAAGTTGCAACACAGGTCAATAAGGCCATAAAAAAAGCAAACCAAGCACTGGAGTTTATTTCTAGAGGGATAGAATTGAAAAGTAGGGAAGTTATGCTAAACTTGTATCGTTCCTTGGTGAGGCCACACTTGGAGTACTGCGTACAGTTCTGGCCGCCATATTATAAAAAGGATATAGAGGCACTGGAGAGGGTGCAAAAAAGATTTACAAGATGAGCGAGCTTATACCCATCAGGAAAGGATGAACAGGCTGGGTCGCTTTTCTCTTGAAAAGAGAAGGCTGAGGGGTGATCTAATAGAGGTCTTTAAAAATATGAAAGGCTTTGATAGAGTAGACACAGAGAGAGTGTTTCCACTTGTGGGGAAGAGTAAAATTAGAGGCCAACATAAGATAGTCACCAAGAAATTAAATAGGGAATTCAGAAGGAACTTCTTTACCCAGAGAGTGGTGAGAATGTGGAACTCGCTGCCACAAGGAGTGGTTGAAGCGAATAGTATAGATGCATTTAAGGGGCAGCTAGATAAGCATATGAGGTAGAAGGGAATTGAGGATTATGCTGAGAGTTAGATGAGGAAGGATAGGAGACTCGAGTGGAGCTTAAACGCCGGCATGGACTGGTTGGGCCGAATGGCCTGTTTCTGTGTTGTATATCCTATGTAATAGATACAAAGTATGGAATTACAAACTGGGTGATGGCTTCTAAACAGACTCATGCTCGAGTTTATTTGCCTGCAACATACAAACAGAAATATCAATCTGCTAGCTTTGCCCTTCTGCCTCACAGCCAGGGTCATCTCTAGATCACTGGGCTAAAGTCAGACCACGTGTGAAGAAAAGAGCAGTAGGTTTTTGTACTTAGCACAGTCGAACCCTGGTCGTCCAGGAAGTGTGCAGGTGCGGATCTCTTCCAGGTGAGAACAGCTGTTCCTTTGGTTAATTTCCCACAGGTGAATGGTATTATCATCCAGCAGAGACAACAGGCGGCCCTGGGAAGGGAAGAGAGATACAAAATAGGGTCAATTACAGCAAGGACACGTTGACCTGACTGGTGGCTTAATGAATGCACCAGCAGCACTGTGCCATTCGGCCCAAGACGCTCCCAGGTCCAATTCTGTGCTAACTTTGCTGCTCAGCTGGTGCAGCAGTTGGACTGGTGCAATTAGTCTCAGAGTAACTAGGCTCGGGAGAGCATAAAGTTCAGTCTCCACTTCTGATCATCAAAAGTGCACATGTAGCTTGTGGGGAGGAAATGACTGGGCTCAGCTGTGAAGCTGCATGCTGTTAGCAAATGCTCACACAAGCACAGCACTGTGAGCAAGGTAGTGGAGGACAGCCAGCAGGTGTGGAACCGTGACCCAGAACGTCAGCCCCTTCAAGAGCAGAGGGTGAACACTGCATTAAAAAAGTTACTTTGTGCTATTGTGCCAGAACAGTTAATTCGCTCCCTTACACTACTTCATTCTCAGTCTTGCTCGGAGAACACAGAAACTCAGTTTGAAACTGAATAAATCTGCAGAGCTGCTCCAGGAAACGGTCACCAGAGTTCGAGACGGCGATCAGTCATTAAACCTCAGCAGTTTATCGATGACACTACCCTGGATGTGGGCCACTGCACCGACACTACTGCCCTACTACAAGCAGCTACCTTTATTGGTGTGAACAGTACGTCAATGTTATTTAAATCGAAAGTGAAGCCTATAGCTCTGACCACGCCATTCAGCTCCATGGCCACTCTCACATGCCTCAGTAATATCCGTATCCTCCTCTCTCACTCAAGATCACAAAATAGTTATGGATGAGGAAGGCCATTCGGCCCAACTTACTTCATCTACCTAGAAAGATCCTAGTGCCCCTACTTCAGCATCTAATTCTTGGATGATTCTAGGGCTTGCAACTCTATTCCTCTTCCCGAACGTCCATTCCATACACTGATCATTGAAAGAACTTGCCGAATATTGATTTTTTTTTTAAAGTTTGAATCTAGTTCCCCTTGTCCTACTCCAACTTACATATCCCAGCTTTACTTTTTCCAGTCCCTTAACTACATTATATACCTTGAATATCACGTCTCAGATCCCTCCTGAGGATGAAAGCCCAGGTTTCTCAAGTCTTTCCTCACAACTCAGACCTCTGACATTGGGGATCAGCATTCTGGTTTTTCACTGCCGACTCCAGCACTTCAATGTCTCCCTTATATCTCAGTGACCAGAATTGGACACAGTGCTCAAGGTGGGTCTGACCAGAATTGGACACAGTGCTCAAGGTGTGGTCTGACCAGAACTGGACACAGTGCTCAAGGTGTGGTCTGACCAGAACTGGACACAGTGCTCATGGTGCGGTCTGACCAGAGCCCTATACAGTTAGGTCATGACCTTCTCCGACTTAAATCGCCGTTTTGGCTTGTAGTTCATCATTCTACCAGTTTTGTTGATTGCTGCTCTGTTGGTGTACGAAGACACCAGGTTTCTTTTGGCTTCACATCAGTCATGGAGTATGTGCGCTGCTAATATTTCTTCCCATGTGCAGTGCTTCACATTTGTTTGCATTAAATTTCATCTGCCATTTTTCTACCCACTTACATATTTCAACCAAGTCATTCTGTAATTTCCAAGCTGCCTCCCAATTCTTTGCCTCACCTAGTTTGGAATGGTCTGTAAATGACCACGTTTCATTGAGTTTCAGAATCCAGGTCATTTATGTAAATGAGAAACACAGCAGTGGTCCCCACACTGAGCGCGAGGTACCCCCACTCTACCCGTCCCCCACACTGAGCGCGAGGTACCCCCACTCTACCCGCCCCCCACACTGAGCGCGAGGTACCCCCACTCTACCCGCCCCCCACACTGAGCGCGAGGTACCCCCACTCTGTAACCCCCACCTCCCTGGTGTCAGCTGTGGCTCAATTGGTAGCACACTCGCCTGAGTCAGAAGGTTGTGGGTTCAAGTCCCACTCCAGGGACTTGAGCACATAAAGCTAGGCTGACACTCCAGTAGTGCTGAGGGAGTGCTGCACTGCCAGAGGTGTCGTCTTTCGGATGAGATGTTAAACCGAGGCCCAGTCTGCTCTCTCAGGTGGACATAAAAGATCCCATGGCACTATTTCAAAGAAAAGTAGAGGTATCCCCGGTGTCCTGGCCAATATTTATCCCTCAACTAACATAACAAAAACAGATTATCTGGTCATTATCACATTGCTGTTTGTGGGAACTTGCTGTGCGCAAATTGGCTGCCGTGTTTCCCACATTACAACAGTGACTCCACTTAAAAAAGTACTTCATTGGCTGTAAAGCACTTTGAGACGCCTGGTGGCCGTGAAAGGCACTATATAAATGCAAGTCTGTCTTTCTTTTTTCTTTTCCCCCAAACCCCAGACAGAACCCTGAACAAGTACTTGTTTTCTACCCTTCAGCAAAGTTCACATCCATTCCCCTCTCGACCATCTTCCACTGTGATGGAGTTTGCGCACCATGTTGAGTATCGCCATACCTGTCCTGGTAGAAAGTGCATCTGTGTCACAGTGGCTGCTTCCTTGTGTAGCCCAGTAAACTCCACACCTGGAGAGCCATAGCTTAAAGTCTTCGGTCAAGGAACAAAACAAATCTGTAAAATGTCACCACAATCAAATGATAACTGTGCTAAATACAGTTCTGCTGCTCCCCATTCAGTTGCTTTGACTAGCCCAGAGATCCAGCAATGTACTGTGCCAGTACACCAGTGAAGGTGCTCCATCAGCCTGCCCATCATGCACAGACTGACCGACACCATCCCATCACTCAACAGCAGTAAGTTCCCAATCTCAGCTGTGCTACAACAGGAAACAAAAAGTGCATCACCCATAAAGGACAAAGCTAGTTCCTTCTCTCTTTATTCCCTTTCTTTTAGCATCTCAATCTGGTCCCCACTGTCCAAGAGGCGACAGCAGACCTGGGGCCAGGCCTCTGCTAACAGCACTTGACAACCAGCAGGGAAAGTTTGAAAGCAGTTAGAGAATTATGTCATAGCTAACCAAGTAAGTCCTTTCAAAAAATTCCTCAGGAAAGTAGATTACAGTAGCATCCCCTACTCACGGGGCAAGTTCATGATGCATTTATAATCCTTTCTACATTTGCATTGTACAGCATCCACTCAGCTTGCACTCCTAACTCCCCCAATACACCAAGCAGACCACACCACTCAACTGTCCAACATACCGAGCAGTCCACACCACTCACAAAACTACTGTTCAGACCAAACTAGATTAGGGACAAAAATGGAATCAGATCTTGGTTAACCATAATTTAGATCCAATAATCCAACTGTTCAGTGGTTTGGATTCACCAAGCAGACCAATCTTTTACTTCCTTGTTTCGATTCATTCAGGAAGCAGCAAGACATGGTAGGAAAGGAGGAGGAAGGAAGGAAAATCCATCTAAAAAGTGTCTGGGAAATTCGGTTTTGCCTGGGAATTTGGAGGATGGGCTCAGATTTACTTCGTTATTAAACTGGTCTTGGATAATAAAAGCATTTATTAATGGATGATATCTTATGAAGTTCCAGAACTACACAAGTTCTACTTGGGCTTGCTCCATGGGAGCACGGGGTACAAGTCAGGTCTAGAATGGGTTTAGCTTCTTTCAATGCTGTATTAAGGCTACTTGCTCCCTATTTGCAGCCAGATACAAACATCAAAGTAAACTTGCCAGATTCACCGTGACTGGAAAAGGCAGTAAACAAACAAAAGCAGTTATAAATGAAGTAAAGCTCTTTCTAGAACATAAGAAACAGGAGTAGGCCAATCGGCCCCTCGAGCCTGCTCCGCCATTCAATAAGATCATGGCTGATCCAATCTTGTCCTCAACTCCACTTTCCCGCTCTCTCTCCATATCCCTCAACTCTCGTAGTTCAAATGTCTGTCAATCTCCGCCTTGAATATATTCAGTGACTCTGCCTCCACAGCTCTCCGGGGTAGAGAATTCCAAAGATTCACGACCCTCTGAAGAAATTCCTTCTCATCTCAGTCTTAATGGGCTACCCCTTATTCTGAAACTATGCCTAGTTCTAGATACCCCCACTAGGGGAAACATCCTCTCAGCATCCACCCTGTCAATCCCCCTCAGAATCTTATATGTTTCAATAAGATCACCTCTCATTCTTCTAAACTCCAATGAGTATAGGCCCAACCTGCTCAACCTTTCGTCATACGTCAACCCCTTCATCCCAGGAATCAACCTAGTGAACCTTCTCTGTACTGCCTCCAATGCAAGTATATTCTTCCTTAAATATGGAGACCACAACTGTACGCAGTACTCCAGGTGCGGTCTCACCAGCGCCCTGTAAAGTTGCATCAAAACTTCCCTACTGTTATACTCCATACCCCCTGCAATAAAGGCCAACATTCCATTAGCCTTCCTAATTACTTGCTGTACCTGCATGCTAACTTTGTTTCATGTACGAGGACCCCCAGATCCCTTTGTACCACAGCATTTTGTAGTCTCACTCCATTTAAATAATAATTTGCTTTTTCATTCTTCCTTCCAAAGTGGAGAACCTCACATTTTCCTACATTATACTCCCTCTGCCAATTTTTCCCCCACTCACTTAACCTATCTATATCCCTTTGCAGACTCTTTGTGTCCTCCTCACAACTTGCTAACCCACCTATCTTTGTATCATCAGCAAATTTGGCTACAGTACACTCGGTCCCTTCATTCAAGTCATTAATATAGATTGTAAATAGTTGAGGCCCCAGCACTGATCCCTGTGGCACCCCACTAGTTACTGGTTGCCAACCTGAAAATGACCCATTTATCCCAACTCTGTTTTCTGTTCGTTAGCCAATCCCCTATCCATGCCAAAATATTACCCCCAACCCCGTGCGCTCTTATCTTGTGCAGTCACCTTTTATGCGGCACCTTATCGAATGCCTTCTGGAAATCCAAATACACCACATCCACTGGTTCCCCTTTATCCACCCCGTTTGTTACATCCTCAAAAGAACTCTAGCAAATTTGTCAAACACGATTTCCCTTTCATAAAACCATGTTGACTCTGCTTGATGGTCTTATGATTTTCTAAGTGTCCTGCTATTACCTCCTTAATAATGGATTCCAGCATTTTCCCAATGACAGATGTTAGGTTAACTGGCCTATAGTTTCCTGCTTTCTGTCTCCCTCCTTTCTTGAATAGTGGCGTTACATTTGCGGTTTTCCAATCAGCTGGGAGCTCTCCAGAATCCAGGGAATTTTGGTAGATTACAACCAACGCATCCACTATCTCTGAAGCCACTTCTTTTAAGACCCTAGGATGCAGGCCATCAGGTCCAGGGGACTTGTCAGCCTTTAGCCCCATTAGTTTGCCTAGTACTTTTTCTCTAGTGATAGAGATTGTTTTAAGTTCCTCCCTCCCTATAGCCCCTTGATTATCTATTATTATTGGGATGTTTTTAGTGTCTTCTACCGTGAAGACCGATCCAAAATAATTGTTCAAAATCTCCGCCATTTCCCTGTCTCATCCTCTAAGGGACCAACATTTACTTTAGCTACTCTCTTCCTTTTTATATACCTGTAGAAGCTCTTACTGTCTGTTTTTATATTATTTGCTAGTTTACTCTCATACTCTAATTTTTTTAGTCATCCTTTGCTGGTTTCTAAAAATTTCCCAATCCTCTGGCCTACCACTAATCTTCACAACATTGTATGCCTTTTCTTTCAATTGATACCATCCTTAACTTCCATAGTTAGCCATGGATGGCGCATCCTTCTCGTAGAGCCTTTCTTTCTCACTGGAATACACCTTTGCTGAGATTTATGAAATATCTCCTAAATGTCTGCCACTGCTGATCTACCGTCTTACCCTTTAATCTATTTTCCCAGTCCACTTTAGCCAACTCTGTCCTCAAACCCTTGTAATTGCCTTTATTTAAGTTTAAGACACGAGCTTTAGTCCTAAGTTTCTCACCCTCAAACTGAATTTGAGATCATTAATTAATCCTGTCTCATTACACATTACCAGATCTAAAATAGCTTGCTCCCTGGCTGGTCCCTCAACGTATTGCTCGAAGAAACCATCCCGAATGCACTCGATGAACTCGTCCTCAAGGCTACCCTTGCCAATTTTACAGCTGCTCAAGCTCAATGCCAGAATACTCCCTGCTTGGGTGATATCCATTTTCCCATGCCTACCTGCTTTTCTCTCTCAGCATGACTCAAGTTATGGGCATGTTTTGTGTTGCAGACTACCCAACTGAATCCAAATTTTAAAATAATTCGGATGCCACTTCACTGAAATTTCCGTTGCACCTGTAGGGAACTGGCTAGCCTCTTGCTCATGTACATACTTTTTCTCTCTTCTACTCCTCACATCACCTCTCCTAAACAGCAACTTCTGCTTGGATACAGTTCCCTAGGCAACCACAGACCTTCATGTAGAGCCTGGAGAGTAAATGATTTATTGATTGTAAGGCTCAGTCCAGTCAAATCCTGTCCACCACACATGTATCCTCTTCTTGAAGAGTGGGTGGGAATGAGGGCAGGATTTAAGCTCAGATACAAGGGTCCTGAATGGCAATCCAGAGCTGGAACCCACTGCCAAGTTTGTTCTTCCCAGCTATGATTGGCTAAACACGAGTAGGGACCATACTGGTTACAGGCGAGTGCAGTGCTTGGTTACTTCATTGGAGATTAGACACCAGAAACAATGACTTTGCGCTGCATTCATGCACTGAGATAAAGTAGAAGAAAATTGGCTCAAAATGACTGACATTAGCACAGGGAGAAAGCATTAAAAGATTGGAGAGTCACACTCCATGTCTCGTGCACGCTTGTTGGCTTGATAAAGGGCAAGTGCAAATGAAGTGTCAAGATACCCTCTCTTTCCTCTTCATATTACCCCCAGCCAAGCCAATAGGCAACACCCCAGACATGTGTTAAAACCAAAAGGAGACCCAACCATTCCACACCTCCTGATCACACATTTAGAGACATTTCTAAGTTGCAAATACATCTGAGAATCAAGCTATATATAGAAAGGCCAGAGGAGAAGTGAAAAAGAAAATAAGAGGGGTAAAGAGAGGGTATGAGAATAGAATGGCAGCCAACATAAAAGGGAATTCAAAAGTTTTCTATAGGCATATAAATAGTAAAAGGGTAGTAAGAGGAGGGGTGGGGCCGATTAGGGACCAAAAAGGAGACCTATGCATGCAGGCAGAGGGTATGGCTGAAGTACTAAACGAGTACTTTGCATCAGTCTTCACCAAGGAAGAGGATGCTGCCATAGACATAGTAAAGAGGGAAGTAGTGGAGATACTTGATAGGATAAAAATTGATAAAGAGCAGGTATTAGAAAGGCTGGCTGTACTTAAAGTACAAAAGCAAAATACTGCAGATGCTGGAAATCTGAAATAAAAACAGAAAATGCTGGAAATACTCAGCAGGTCAGGCAGCATCTGTGGAGAGAGAAACAGAGTTAACGTTTCAGGTCGATGACCCCAGTTCTGACGAAGGATCATCGACCTGAAACGTTAACTCTGTTCCTCTCTCTCCACAGATGCTGCCTGACCTGCTGAGTATTTCCAGCATTTTCTGTACTTAAAGTAGATAAGTCACCAGGAGCAGATGGGATGCATCCGAGGATGCTGAGGGAATTGAGGGAGGAAATCGCTGAGGTACTGGCCATAATATTCCAATCCTCCTTAGATACGGGGGTGATGCCAGAGGACTGGAGAATTGCAAATGTTACACCCTTGTTCAAAAAAGGGTGTAAAGATAAACCCAGTAACTACAGGCTAGTCAGTTTGACCTCGGTAGTGGGGAAGCTTTTAGAAACAGTAATCAGGGACAAAATTAACAGTCACTTGAACAAGTGTGGATTAATTAAGGAAAGCCAGCACGAATTTGTCAAAGGCAAATCGTGTTTAACTAACCTGATTGAGTCCATTGATTAGATATAACACTCACAACTAGGGGGATCAAGGGGTATGGCGAGAAAGCAGGAATGGGGTACTGAGGTAGCATGTTCAGCCATGAACGCATTGAATGGCGGTGCAGGCTCGAAGGACCGAATGGTCTACTCCTGTACCTATTTTCTATGTTTCTATGTAACAGAGAGGGTTGAAGGGGTAATGCAGTTGACGTAGTGTACATGGATTTCCAAAAGGTGTTCGACAAAGTGCCACATAATAAGCTTGCCAGCAAAGTTGAAGCCCATGGAATAAAAGGGACAGTGGCAGCATGGATACGGAATTAGCCAAGTGATAGGAAACAGTAGTGGTGAATGGTTGTTTTTCAGACTGGAGGAAGGTATACACAGTGGTGTTCCCCAAGGGTCGGTTCTAGGACCACTGCTTTTCTTGATATATATTAATGACTTGGGTGTACAGGGCACAATTTCAAAATTTGCAGATGACACAAAACTTGGAAGTACAGCAAACAGTGAGGAGGAGAGTGATAGACTTCAGGAAGAGATAGACAGGCTGGTGAAATGGGTGGACACATGGCAGATGAAATTTAATGCAGAAAAGTGTCAAGTGATACATTTGGTAGGAAGAATGAGGAGAGGACATATAAACTAAATGGTACAATCCTGAAGGGGGTGCACGAACAGAGAGACCTGGGGGTATGTGTGCACAAATCGTTGAAGGTGGCAGGGCAAGTGGAGAAAGCAGTTAAAAAAGGCTTATGGGATCCTGGGCTTCATAAATAGAGGTATATAGAGTACAAAAGTGTGGAAATTATGAACCTGTATAAAACACTGGTTCGGTCCCTACTGGAGTACTGTGTCCAATTCTGGGCACCACACTTTCAGGAATGAGAGACTTCAGTTACATTGATAGACTGGAGAAGCTGGGGTTGTTCTCCTTGGAGCAGAGAAGATTGAGAGGAGATTTGATAGAGGTGTTCAAAATCATGAGGGGTCTGGACAGAGTAGAGAGAGAGAAACTGTTCCCATTGGCAGAAGGGTCGAGAGCCAGAGGACACAGATTTAAGGTGATTGGCAAAAGAACCAAAAGGCAACGTAAGGAAAAACTTGTTTACACAGCGAGTGGTTAAGATCTGGAATGCACTACCTGAAAGGGTAGCGGAGGCAGATTCAATCTCAGCTTTCAAAAGAGTTGCATAAGCATCTGAAGGAATGAAATTTGGAGGGCTACGGGGAAAGGGCGGGAGAGTGGGACTAGCTGAAGTGCTCTTGCAGAGAGCCGGCACGGGCTCGACAGGCTGAATGGCTGCCTTCTGTGCTGTAACCATTCTATGAGGCAATTTAATATCCACTTGAGAATGTGGAGAGATCTATTTTCTGAACTGGGACATTGAATAATGAGACTCAGTACTAACATTCCACCATTAGCTCTCAAAACACACTTCGGCAAAGATCAAATGCATTTCAGCAAGTTCCATGTTATTCTGTGCACCTCTGGGAAATCAGGTCTTCACAGGCCAAACATGACTTCCAATTCTTCATATTGTTAGTTCCACATGAATATAATCACTTTAAAATCTGTAAACTCAGTGTCTAGTTCAAAAGCAATACATTGGCTTGGCACAGATGGTGCGGTATATTAGAGGCGTGTACTCCAGTATGGAAGGAGCCATTGGATTCCAGGTTGCACTATGGATGATGTCAGTTTATTGGAGGGTTCCGAGCTGCCTGTAGTAATGCACTATGTTCACAGGGAGTCACAGACCACACCATCAATCTCCCTACTTAGCTCCTGGACACAGCTGAAGGGCCGCAAACAGAGGCTTGGAGATTTTGTGTAAAGCAACAGCTAAGCTACGTTTTTGGCATCCCATGATAGAAAGGATATTAAAGTCATTGAGTGTACAGCACAGATTGGCCAAGGATGAAAAACTAAGACTTGAGTTACTAAGACTATTGCCACTATAGCAGAGAAAGATTAATAGAGGGTTTTGATAGTGAATCAGGAAAGACTATTTCTTGTAGTTGAGGAGTCAGTGAGAAAGGGTCAGCAATTACAAATCATCACTACATGATGAGGGGAGTTAAAAGAAATTTCTTTATGCAGCGTGTTAGTAGAACTCAATACTGATTCATGGAGTACTTGTGGCAGAGACCACTATCTTTTAAAGGAAGACGACAGATATTAGAATCTGAGGAAGATACAGGGCTATAGGGAGGGGGCAGGGCAGTAGGATTAGTTTGGGATGGCTCTAGCAAATGGGCTAGACGGCTCCTTTTATGCTGGAAACTTCTATGCCCCCAGGTTCACCCCTGAACTGGTCTCACGAGTGGCAAATGGCAGCTTAAGTGGGAGGATGTGGGTGGAGCAGCATAGTATGAGACACGGAGGGCATTTCCTCCCAATCCTGCTCCTGGCCCCTGCTCACATGGCCAGTGGGTGAGGCTAGAATCAGGCTTGGCTGTTTATGTCCTCCACTTTCAAACTGCCTGCCAACACTCGCTGTCTAGGCTCACACGAGGATTGGCCTCACGAGATGTACCGGAAGTTTGCTAGTGGTTATACCCCAGCAAAAGTCAGCATCTTCAGCAGAGAAGGAAGGGAAGCAATTAAACAAAAATGCAAATCGTACCATTTATCTGCGGACAAGATGTTTTATCAAACAATGTTATTTGAAGCATGTTGAGGTTCTCCTGTTGGTGGATAAGCTCATCAGTAATTGGTTTGTGCGGTAACTGGGACAGCCGAGAGCAGCACAGCATGATACTCCGAGCAAGGTAATTTAGGGGTTTGTGACATTACTGCAGTTTACAGAGGAACCATCTGCAGTTAATTACAGGGAAATAAAACTGCAGTACACATTTTGCAACAGAAAATCAAAATTTTTTATTTTTCAACGCCACACAACAAGAAACCACCATAAAGGCCAATTGTTGTGAGGAAGTGCCTACTCACCGAAGGACTCTGAAATGTCTACGGAATACATTTACTTTTAAAATACTACAAAGTTGGCTTGAGGAGGACTCTTCCTCACATTCTGGGCTAATTAAAGCTCGTCAGGCTAAAGCCATCACTGGAATGCTCACCCTCAATGTTTTCCAGCAACATGAGCCTTTTTTTCCAGAAGCAATTTTTTTCATTAAAAATAGCTTATGCAGTATGTTTGGAGTGTTGTGGAGGGATGGAATGTGTACTGATGCCCGTAACACCAACCATTTCCTGATCTCACTCACGTTACTGCAGGAAGGCACCAAGCCTCATAGGGCAGAGACGAGTGTTATTCTCAGGCTATATTCACACACCCTGCGTAGGTATTGGGATTGGAGCAGTATTGGCAGCACCAGAATGGTTAATGCTTAGCTACAATTGTTGTGGGGTGAAAATAAGCGAGGGTGCTTGCACCATCTCAGAAACAAAGAAAACAAAGACATGTTTCTAATTTCTCCCCTCTGCTCCTGAAGGCATCGACCCTTGCGCTCCTGGCTGGCCGACCACCCTCCGTAAACTTGGTCACCCAAAACTCTGCTGCTCGCATCCCAACTCGGACCAAATCCCGTTCACCCATCACCCCTGTGCTCGCTGACATACATTGGCTCCCAGTCCGGCAACACCTCAAATTAAAATTATCATCCTTGTTTTCAAATCCCTCCATGGCCTCACCCCTCCCCATCTCTATTCTCCTCCAGCCCTAAATCCCTCAGGAGATCTCTGTGTTCCTCCAATTCTGGTCTCTTGCGCATCCCCGATTTTAATCGCTCCACCATTGGTGGCTGTGCCTTCAGCTGCCTGGGCCCCAAACTCTGGAATTCCCTCCCTAAACCTCTCCACCTCTCACTCCTTTAAAAATTCTCCTTAAAACCTACCTACCTGTCCTAATATTATTATTATTTTTTTTTTAAAGGAGTTTATGGGATGTGGGCGTCGCTGGCAAGGCCAGCATTTATTGCCCATCCCTAATTGCCCTTGAGGTGGTGGTGAGCTGCCTTCTTGAACCGCTGCAGTCCGTGGGGTGAAGGTGCTCCCACAGTGCAGTTAGGGAGGGAGTTCCAGGATTTTGACCCAGTGACGATGAATGATTGGTGATATACTTCGAAGTCAGGATGGTGTGTGACTTGGAGGGGAACATGGAGGTGGTGGTGTTCCCATGCGTCTGCTGCCCTTGTCTTTCTAGGTGGAAGAGGTCGCGGGTTTGGGAGTTGCTGCAGTGCATCTTGTAGATGGTACACACTGCAGCCATGGTACGCCGGTGGTGGAGGGAGTGAATGTTTAAGGTGGTAGATGGGGTGTCAATCAAGCGGGCTGCTTTGTCCTGGATGGTGTCCACATAATATCTCATGTGGCTCGGTGTCAAATTTTGTTTGATAACACTTCTGAAGTGCCTCGAGACGTTTTACTACATTAAAAGGCTCTGTATAAATACAAGTTGTTGTTGGTACGCTGCCCATGCCCACCCTTGCTGGGGTATAAAATGGAGCGGTGATTTATAGTGTTTAATTGCACAGTCGCTGCGTGCTTATAGAAGGTTTAATGTCCATCAAACAATCTCATCTGATTACACATCACTCAATCAAGTCTGCATCATTGGCCCCCTGCAGAATAGTTTGATCCAAGTTGACGGATCCACACACCCCTGCCAAAGTGGTTGAGTTGACAAGTTATCCTGCAAAAAGACTACATCCATCTCATTAGCAGTTACAACATCGAGCCACTAGTTAGTATTTCCACAGATGGACATAGTCACAGGGCTCAATAAAAATCAGGATAGAGCTCAGAGTGGAATGATCACTGAGATACGCAGCCATACAGACTAGGAAGATCTCAGGCCTTTGCGGAGTTACCCACTCAGTCACGATCGCTACAACAGGCATCTCAGGAAATGGGAAGCCAGGGTTCTTGCTCCCTATTCATTACCGAGACCTCGATCTGGGTAATAATGGCGCACCCTAAAATGTGAGGCTGTGTGCGGAGTACAAGAATGACAGACAGGAGTACAATCTAAATTTAAAGCAGGCAATAGATGATTAAAGTAATTTAGGGGCTCAGGTACACAAGTCTTTTAAAACTAACTCATGGGTGCAAAAAAAAATCAAAAAGGTTAATGGAATATCCAGTGGAAAATCGTGCTCACTTTGAGCAGCCTGCCTTAGGAAGGATATTCGGGTCTTGTCGAATGATCAGTGACAATTCCAGGGATGAAGTGAATGAACTATGATGGTCTGGATAAATCTGGATTAAATTCCGAGGGGAGGTGATTGATGGGAAATCCGATTTAGGTATCTAAAGTAAATAAAGAGAACTGACAGGGTAGATAGGAAACAACTCTTGCCTTTATTAGGGAATCCAGAACATGGGGACAATTTTAGAATGAGACAAGGTAGCTGAAAGCAAATGCAGGAAAAACTTGGTGATGGGCTGAGAACATGGAAGATATTCCGCCAGAAGGCCATAAACACGAAGTCAATTAATGCATTAAAAAAGGGAGATATGTACATCAGGAGTATGGAGTGTAAAGGAATATGGAGAAAGTGTAGAGCATTGCAATTAAAATGTTAGAGCTGCCGCAGTTGAAAAAAAAGAGAACAGTAATTTCATTTACTTTAGGGCTGACTACATAAGAATTCGGAGCAGGAGTCGGCCATTCGGCCCCCCGAGCCTGCTCCACCACACGGCCCCTCGAGCCTGCTCCACCACACGGCCCCTCGAGCCTGCTCCACCACACGGCCCCTCGAGCCTGCTCCACCACACGGCCCCTCGAGCCTGCTCCGCCACGCGGCCCCTCGAGCCTGCTCCGCCACGCGGCCCCTCGAGCCTGCTCCGCCATTCAATATCATGGCTGATCTTCTACCTCAATTCCACTTCCCTGCCCGCTCCCCAGTTTTTCAAAAATCTGTATCTCCGCCTTAAATATATTCACTGACTCAGCCTCCACAGCTCTCTGGGGTAGAGAATTCCAAAGATTTACGACCCTCAAAGAAATTCCTCATCTGTTTTAAATGGGCGACCCCTCATTCTGAAACTATGCCCCCTAGTTCTGGATTCCCTCATGAGGGGAAACATCCTCTCTGCATCTACCCTGTCAAGCCCCCTCAGAATCTTGTATGTTTCAATAAGATCCCCTCTCATTCTTCTAAACTCCAAATGAGTATAGGCCCAACCTTTCCTCATAAGACAACGCTTCAACTCAGGAATCAAGCTAGCGAACCATCTCTGAACTGCCTCCAATGCAAGTATATCCCTCCTTAAATAAGGAGACCAAAACTGTACGTAGTACTCAAGGTGTGGTCTCACCAACACCCTGTACAGTTGTAGCAAGACTTCCCTACTTTTATACTCCATCCCCCTTGCAATAAAGGCCAACATTCCATTTGCCTTCCTAATTACCTGCATGCTAACTTTTTGTGTTTCATGTACGAGGACCCCCAGATCCCTCTGTACCGTAGCATTCTGTAGTCTCTCTCCATTTAAATAATATTTTGCTTTTCTATTCTTCTTACCAAAGTGGATAACCTCACATTTTCCCACATTATACTCCATCTGCCAAATTTTTTCCCCACTCACTTAACCTATCTATATCCCTTTGCAGACTCTGTCCTCCTCACAACTTGCTTTTCCACTCATCTTTATATCGTCAGCACATTTGGCTACAGTACACTTGGTCCCTTCATCTAAGTCATTAATGTAGATTGTAAATAGTTGAGGCCCCAGCACTGATCCCTGTGGCACCCCACTAGTTACAGTTTGGGGAACGAGATTGCCGTTAAGGTAAAAGCACAATAAAGGATTCTTCAGCTGTGCTGTAAAGGGCTGTGTCAAGTGAACAGTCGGCATCTCGCCCTGTCCCAAAGGACATCAGCCACACGTGCACAGTTGGTTAAACTTTTGGCAACAAGTCATGTGCCTGTCCTCTCAACTCCGCCTGAACCCCACATCGTTCCCCTCCCCCGCACCAATCTCCCCACTGAACCCCACACCTCCCCCCAACAAAACCCCGCACCTTCCCCCACCCTCCACAGAACCCGCACCTTCCCCCACCCCCCAACAAAACCCAGCACCATCCCCCCCCCACAGAACCCGCACCTTCCCCCACACCTTCCTCTCAGAACCCCCGCACTTGAGTGAGCATTCCACCTTTAACATCTTATTTATATTACAGAACCCCTTCTACTGCTGTTAGAGGCAACCATGCAAGGCTAAATGGGGTACAAGATTAAATAACCATCTCATTAAAGAACACGAGTTAGCATCAGCAGCAGATGGTGCTACAGTTGAGCTCTATGGGCCTACGCTCCAGACCCAGGGGAGGGAGGGAGGGGTTCCCACTCCTACACTATCCAGCAGGCCTTGCTGAAAGTGTGTGGATATTGGCCAAGGACAGAACCAGACATAGCTGGAGGGCTGGCAGCACCCCCAGAATGAATCCACACTTCTGGAGAGAGGGAGAGGAAGGTAAAGTAAGCTGTGGAGCAGATGTGTTTGGCAATGCGAGAATGGACAGGGGTGTGGGAGCAAAATCTACAAACTTTCCACAAACCAGAGATTCTCTGACAGTCAACCCTGTCCTCGCTCCATAAACAATTCTGTTGCTGAGCTGAAGCTCAGTGTGTGGATTATACTTTTCACATTATAGTAGTGATCTGGAATGAGACGTGCGGAATTTTCAGTTGAGGTGTGGGCGGATTCGGTTGGAGCAGCGCCCAAATAAAACCACACAACTAAAAGTTGCTGCACTTCTCTGCGGAGAGTTGGGTTTGCCAATTTAAACAATTAGCACATTGCTAGTGTTGCATTTCATTTCATTACCGTGTGCCTGGTTTGCAAATTACTCTAACACAAGCTCTTCCATCTGCCTAGGTTATGAAGCATTGGGCTTCTCCTCCACAGTTAATGGGGCTTTAAAATAAGACTGCAAGGCACTAAAATAAAAGTTATGAACAAGCACCTGTAAGCCAGGGTGCACATTGCAGATCCTGGTTCTATTTGGCAAATCCATTTCCCTCCTTTCCCTTCTCCAAAAGTCACTGGGACTTCATTAGAAAGCAGCAGACCCCTCGCTCAAGTCACTACCATCTCAAACTCGGGCATGAATGGCCGTAGGAGTAAAGACGAATCACCTGCCCTCGGCCAGGAAATAATGCAGGACATACAGGAAAGCCTTCAGCCCACTGCGGTCACAGATTACGCACATATCTACTGGCCCTATCGTGCACTAACTCCACCCATTTCTCAGCGCCAAAAGAGAAAGCTCTTCATTCTAGCATATAGTGTTAAGAACATAAGAAATCGGAGCAGGAGTAGGCCATGTGGCCCCTCGAGCCTGCTCCACCATTCAATAAGATCGTGGCTGACTCCACTATCCCCATATCCCTTGATTCCCTTCGTGCCCAAAACTCTATTGATCTCCGTCTTGAATATACTCAATAACTGAGCATCCACAGCCCTCTAGGGTAGAGAATTCCAAAGGCTCAACCCATTGAATGAATTTCTCATCTCAGTCCTAAATGGCCAACCCCTTATCCTGAGACAATGACCCCTAGTTCTAGACTCCAACCAGGGGAAACAGCCTCTCAGCATCTACCCTGTCAAGCCCTGTAAGAATTTTATACATCTCAATGAGATCACCTCTCATTCTTCTAAACTCCCAGAGACTACTGGCCCATTCTACTCAATCTCTCCTCAAAGGAATCAATCTAGTGAACCTTTGTTGCACCCTCTCGAAGGCAAGTATATCCTTCCTTCGGTAAGGAGACCAAAACTGTCTTGTACTCCAGGTGTGGTCTCACCAAAGCCCGATATAATTGCAGTAAGACTTCCTTACTCTTATCCTCCTTACTCTTACACGCCAACCTCCTTGCAATAAAGGCTAACAAACTATTTGCCTTCCTAATTGCTTGTTGTGATTTGTGTATAAGGACCCCCAAATCCCTCTGAATACCAACGTTTACTAGTCTTACCTTTTAAAAAATATTCTGCTTTCTATTCTTCCTGTCAAAGTGGATAATTTCACAATTCCCCACATCATACTCCATCTGCCACCTTCTTGCCCAATCACTTAACCAGTCGATATCCCCTTTGCGTCCTCTTCACAGCTTACTTTCCCACCTAGCTTTCTATCGTTAGCAAACTTGGATATATTACACTCGATCCACTCATCTAAGTTATTGATATAGATTGTAAATAGCTGAAGCCCAAGCACTGATCCTTGCGGCATTCCACTAGTTACGACCCATTTTACCCCAATCCCATGAACCCTAATCTTGTGTAACAACCTCGTGTAGCAGCTTATCAAATGCCTTCTGAAAATGCAAATATACTACATCCACTGGTTCCCCCTTATCTAACCTGCTAGTTACACCCTCAAAAAACTAATAGATTTGTCAAACACTATTTCCCTTTCATAAAACCATGTTGACTCTGCCTGATCATATTGTGGTTTTCCAAGTGTCCTGTTAGCACGTCCCTAATAATAGATTCTAGCATTTTCCCTACTATTGATGTCAGGCTAATTGGCCTATAGTTCCCTGTTTTCGCTCTCCCTCCTTTCTTGAATAGCAGGGTTACATTTGCTACCTTCCAATCCACAGGGACCATTCTAGAATCTAGGGAATACTGGAAGATCAAAACCAATGCATTCACTATCTCTGTAGCTTCCTCTTTTAAAACCCTAGGATGTAGGCCATCAGGTCCAGGGGATTTGTCAGCTTTTAGTCCCATTAATTTCTCCTGTACTTTTTCCTTACTAATATTAATTACTTTAAGTTCCTCACTCTCATTAGACCCTTGGTTCCCCACAATTTCCGGTATGTTTTGTGACTTCTACTGTGAAGACAGACAAAATATTTGTTTCACGTCTCTGCCATTTCCTTATTCCCCATTATAATTTCTCCTGTCTCTGCCTTTTTATATGCTCTTACGATCTGTTTTTATATTTCTTGCTAATTTACTCATTCTGTTGCCTCTATCAATTTCTTGGTTATCCTTTGTTGATTTTTAAAACCCTTCCAATCCTCAGGCTTACTACTTCTTTTGGCAACATTGTAAGCTTCTTTTAATCTAATATGATCCTTAACTTCTCTAGTTAATCAGATGGATCACTTTTCCCGTGGAGTTTTTATTCCTCAAAAGGAATGTATATTTATACATACATAGAAGATAGGAGCAGGAGTAGGCCATCCGGCCCTTCGAGCCTGCTCCGCCATTTAATGAGATCATGGCTGATCCTCCAATTCAGTATCCCGTCCCCGCCTTCTCTCCGTAACCCTTAACCCCTTTTGCCTGTAGAAATATATCTAATTCCCTCTTAAATATATTTAATGAGCTGGCGTACACTGCCCTCTGTGGCAATGAGTTCCACAGGTTCACCACCCTCTGAGTGAAGAAATTCCCCCTCATTTCTGTCCTAAATGGTTTAGCCCTTATCCTTAAATTATGTCCTCTAGTTCTGTTCTCACCCGCCAAGGGAAACATTCCTTCTGCATCTAGTCTGTCTAGACCTGTCAGAATTTTATACACTTCTATGAGGTCCCCTCTCAATCTTCTAAACTCCAGTGTGTACATCCCTAAACTACATAGTCTCTCCTCATAGGTCAATCCCGCCATTCCTGGTATCAGCCTGGTGAATCGCCGCTGCACCCCCTCCATGGCAAGAACATCTTTCCTCAGATGAGGCGACCAAAACTGTACACAGTACTCGAGCTGTGGTCTCACCAGTGCCCTGTACAGCTGCAGCAAGGTATCCCTGTTCCTGTATTCCAACCCTTTTGCTATGAAGGCCAGCATACCGTTTGCCTTCTTGATCGCCTGTTGCACCTGCATGCTCGCCTTCAGTGACTGGTGTACAAGAACACCCAGGTCTCTCTGTACTTCCCCCTCTCCCAATTTATTGCCATTTAAATAATAATTTGCCCTCCCGTTCCTGCACCCAAGGTGGATAACTTCGCACTTGTCCACATTATAGTGCATCTGCCATTTATCCGCCCAATCACCCAGTCTGTCCAAATCGCTCTGGAGCTTCCTGGTCTCCTCCTCTGAGCCCACCCCTCCTCCTAGTTTAGTGTCGTCTGCAAATTTGGAAATGCTGCATCCGACTCCCTGATCCAGGTCATTAATGTAAATTGTGAACAGCTGGGGACCCAGGACAGATCCCTGTGGTACCCCACTTGTTACTGCCAGCCATTCAGAAAATGAGCCGTTTATTCCAACTCTCTGTTTTCTATCTGACAGCCAGTTCTCTATCCACGTCAATACTTTCCCCTTTATCCCATGAGCTTCAATTTTCCCTGCTAATCTTTTATGTGGGACCTTATCGAAGGCCTTTTGGAAGTCCAGGTACACCACATCTACTGGCTCTCCCCCATCTATTTTACCAGTTACTCCCTCAAAAAATTCCAATAGATTAGTCAAGCACGATTTACCCTTTGTAAATCCATGTTGACTCTGTCCTATCCTGTCCCCATTTGCTAAGTGCTCCGCTATTTCATCCTTAATGATGGACTCCAGCATTTTGCCCACAACTGATGTAAGGCTTACAGGTCTGTAATTACCTGCTTTTTCCCTACCCCCCTTTTTGAATAGTGGGGTAACGTTAGCTACCCTCCAATCCATGGGCACTGTTCCCGAGTCTAATGAATTCTGAAAAATCATACTTAGTGCATCCGCTATCTCTAGGGCCACCTCCTTCAGCACCCTAGGATGCATGTTATCAGGCCCTGGGGATTTGTCCGCCTTCAATCCCTTTAGCTTCCTTAACACCATATCCTTAGAGATATTGACTTGCGTCAGTTCCTCCTTTGCAAATGTCCCTATTTTTCCCGATATCCCAGGGAGGTTTTTTGTGTCTTCCTTCGTAAAGACTGACCCAAAGTATGCATTTAGTTGGTCTGCCATTTCTTTATTTCCCGTTATATATTCCCCCGTATCTGACTGCAATGGGCCAACTTTGGTTTTCACCAGTCTTTTCCTCTTGATATACTTATAAAAGCTTTTGGAGTTAGTTTTTATATTTTCCGCCAGCTTGCTTTCGTAAGCTATTTTGCCCCTCTTGATTAAGCCCTTTGTCCTCCTTTGCTCTATCTTAAACTGTTCCCAATCTTCCGCTCTGGCGCTTTTTTTGGCTAATTTATACGCCCTATCTTTGGATTTTATGCTGTCTCTAATTTCCCCTGTTATCCACGGTTGAGTCACCTTTTTAGATTTCCTTTTATGCCAGATTGGTATAAACAATTTTTGCAATTTTGTCATTCTACCTTTAAATGCTTGCCATTGTTTATCTACCTCCAGTCCTCCCAGGAACGTTGTCCAATCAGACCTACTCAGTTCCCGTCTAATGGCATCATAATTCCCCTTGTTTAAATTCAGGACCTTAGTATCTGAGTCAATTTCTTCGCTCTCCATTTCGAGTGAGAAATCGATCATGTTATGATCGCTCTGACCCAAGGGTCCCCGTACAACAAGATTACTAATTAGTCCCTTCTCATTGCACAGTACCCAGTCCAATATTGCCTGTTCCCGAGTTGGTTCCTCGACATATTGATCCAGATAACCATCCCTTAAACACTCAAGGAATTCCTCCTCCTCATTATTTTTACTGATTAGGCTATTCCAATCTATATGTAAGTTAAAGTCACCTATGATGACAGCTGTGCTCTTATTGCACGCTTCTCTAATTTGAGAATTATGAATTATTTCTTTAAATGTTTGCCATTGCTTATCTACCGTCAGTTTTAATCCAATTTCCCAATCTACTTCAGCCAACTCGCCCCTCATACGTCCGTAATTGGCTGCGTTTAAATTTAAGACCCTAGTTTTGGACTTAACCACATTACTCTCAAACTCAATATGAAATTCTATCATATTATGATCACTTCCTGAGGATTCTTCACTATAAGATTACTAATTATCCCTGTCTCATAACACAATACTAGATCTAAAATAGCCTGTTCCTTAGTTGGTTCCACGACATATTGTTCCAGGAAGCTGTCTCGAATGCATTCCATGAACTCGTCCTCCAGACTCCAGGTTTGCCCAGTCTATATAAAGATTAAAGTCCCCACAATTATTGCATTACCCTCATTACATGCTCCTCTAATTTCCTGATTTCTACTCTGTCCAACACTATGGTGTGCCGCAACTGCAGCATGTGGGAGTTTGTGGAGAGCATTGTGATCCCAGACAACCACGTTTGCAGTAAGTGCCTGAATCTTGAGGAACTTCAGCTCAGAGCTTTTGAGCTGGAGTCTGAGGTGCAGACATTGCGGGGCATCAAGGATGGGGAGAGTTACCTGGACACTTTGATCCAGGAGGCAGTCACACCCCTTAGGTTAGGTAGTGGTACAGGTCTGGTTAGTGGTCAGGGTCAAGAGGGTGTGACAGCAACTCAGGCAGGTAAGGGGACCCCAGGTAGAGTGCTGGAGGAGCCTCAGCCTTTGCCCTTGTCCAACAGGTATGAGGTTCTTGCTGCCTGTGTGGATGAGGGAAAAGCCTGCAGGATGGATGAGCAAGTTGACCATGGCACCATGGTGCAGGAGGCCATTCAATTGGGGGGGAGTGAAAGGGAATGTAGTTGTGGTAGGGGAAAGTATAGTCAGGGGGATAGATACTGGTCTCTGCAGCCGCAACTGAGTTTTCCGAAGGTTATGTTGCCTGTCCGGTGCCAGGGTTAAAGACATCACCTCGCGGCTGGAGGAGAACTTGGAGTGGGAGGCGGAGGATCCAGTTGTTGTGGTCCACGTAGGAACCAACAACATCAGTAGAACTAGGAATGAGGTTCTGCTGAGGGAGTTTGAGGAGCTAGGATCCAAATTAAAAAGCAGAACCTCAAAGGTAACAATCTTTGGATTGTTACCTGAGCCACGCGCAAATTGGCATAGGGACAAACAGATTAGAGGTTTAAATGCGTGGCTCAAAGAGTGGTGTGGAAGGAAGGGGTTTCAGTTCATGGGGCACTGGCACCAGTACTGGGGAAAGAGGGAGTTGTTCCGTTGGGAATGGCTCCACTTAAACCGGGCTGGGACCAGTGTCCCGGCGAACCGAATAACTAGGGCAGTAGACAGGGCTTTAAACTAATGAAGGGTGGGGGGGGGTGGAGGATACAGGAAAGAGTAAATTTAAAAGCGAGAGAAATGTCAAGGTTCTGGAGCAAAGTAGAGCTTTGGGTAAAAATAAGCAGAGTGGGTCAGGAAGGGACAGAGAGTAACAAAGGTAAGAAGGCATCAGTGACTAAGGTGACATCAGGGAAAAATAGAAATAAGTCAAAGCTAAAGGCACTATATTTGAATGCGCGAAGCATTCGCAACAAAATAAATGAATAGCACAGATAGAAATTAATAGGTTTGATCTAATATCCATTACAGAAATGTGGTTGCAATGTGGCCAAGGTTGGGAACTAAATATTCCAGGATACTTAACTTTTAGAAGAGATAGGCAAAATGGAAAAGGAGGAGGGGTAGCCCTGATCAAGGATGGGGTAAAGACAGTTGAGAGAAAGGATCTCAGCTCCAAAAGTCAAGAAGTAGAATCAGTTTGGATGGAGCTAAGAAACAGCAAGGGGCAGAAAACATCAGTGGGAGCTGTTTATAGGCCCCCAAACAGTTGTTGTAATGTAGGGCAGAGTATAAATCAGGAAATTAGAGGCACATGTAACAAGGGTAATACAGCAATCATGGGGGGACTTTAATCTACATACAGACTGGGCAAATCAAATTTGCAGTAATAGTGTGGAGGACGAATTCATGGAATGTATGCAAGATAGTTTTCTGGATCAGTATGTTGAGGAACCAACTCGGGAACAGGCTATTTTAGATCTAGTATTGTGCAACGAGAAAGGGTTAATTAATAACTTGCATTAATGGGGCCTTTAAGGAAGAGTGACCATAATATGATAGAATTTTAAAATGAGTTTGAAAGTGATTTAGTTAAATATGAAACTAGAGTCTTAAATCTAAACAAAGCAAACTACGTAGGTATGAGGGGCGAGTTGTCTAAGGTAGATTGGGAAACTACATTAAAAAGTATGAAGGTAGAGAAGCAATGGCTAGCATTTAAAGAATTAATACATAATTTACAACAAATACACATTCCTTTAAGGCACAAAACCCCCACAGGAAAAGTGGTTCAACTGTGGCTAACAAGAGAAGTTAAAGATAGTATTAGATCAAAGGAAGAGACTTATAATGTTGCCAAAAAGAGTAGTAAGCCTGAGGATTGGGAGGATTTTAAGAATTCAGCAAAGGAAGACCAAGGAATTGATAAAGAAAGGGAAAATAGAATACGAGAGTAAACTAGCGAGAGACATAAAAACAGACTGTAAAAGCTTCTATAGGTATGTAAAAAGAAAAAGATTAGCAAAAGTAAATGTGAGTCCCTTACAGGCCGAGACAGGAGAAATTATAATGGGGAATAAGGAAATGGCAGCGAAATTAAACAAATACTGTGTGTCTGTCTTCATGGAAGACGCACAAAACTTCCCGGAAATACTGGAGAACCAAGGGTCTGGCGAGAATGAGGAACTGAAAGAAATTAGTAAAAAAATAGTACTGGAGAAATTAATGGGACTGAAAGCTGATAAATCCCCTGGACCTAATGGCCTACATCCTAGGGTTTTGAAAGAGGTGGCTATAGAGATAGTGGATGCACTGGTTGTCATTTTCCAAAATTCCATAGATTCTGGAACGGTTCCCGTGGATTGGAAGGTAGCAAATGTAACCCCACTATTTAAGAAAGGAGGGAGAAAGAAAACGGGGAACTACAGACCAGTTAGCCTGACATCAGTAGTAGGGAAAATGCTAGAATCAATTATTAAGGACATGGCACTTAGAAAATAATAATAGGATTGGGCAGAGTCAACACGGATTTCTGAACGGGAAATTGTGTTTGACAAATCTGGTGGAGTTTTTTGAGGTTGTAACTAGCAGAATAGATAAGGGGAAACCAGTGGATATGGTGTATTTGGATTTTCAGAAGGCATTCGATAAGGTGCCACACAAGAGGTTATTAAACAAAATTAGGGCTCATGGGATTGGGGGTAATATACTAGCATGGATTGAGGATTGGTTGACGGACAGAAAACAGAGAGTAGGAATAAACGGGTCATTTTCGGGTTGGCAGGCTGTAACTAGTGGGGTACCGCAAGGATCAGTGCTTGGGCCTCAGCTATTCACAATCTATATCAATGATTTAGATGAGGGGACCAAATGTAATATATCCAAGTTTGCTGATGATACAAAGCTGGGTGGGAATGTAAGTTGTGAGGAGGATGCAAAGAGGATTCAAGGGGATATAGACAGGCGAAGTGAGTGGGCAAGAACATGGCAAATGGAATATAATGGCCCGAAAATTAGACCTAATACGCGAGAGTACGCACTGTGTACTCTCGCGTATTAGGTCCCGAATTGCCGGTTTCCTGCATGCACTGCGCATGCGCGGGAAACCGGCACTTCGTGTATTGCAAAGGGGGCGGTTCCTAAGTGAACCGCGTGCGCACTACAGGTTGTGCGCACACAGTGCACTTAGTTTTTTTTCAGCTTTGAACGCGCAGGTAAGTGGTGAAGATTTTACACAAAGAAAGCAGGCGTAGGACACCCTTTTAACAAGGTAAGTAGTTAATTAAGTGTTATTTTAAATTTTTTTCAACAGGTTTATCTTTTTTAGAGACTTTAAAGAAAGGTAAGTTTATTTTTATAACTTTTAAAAAGATTTTAAATTTTTTCAAAAATTTTATTTTTTGTTTAAAGCGGTTAATTTATTTAACTATAGTTATTTTATTAATGTGATGGCTTTTTTTAAAAAATTTAATTGATGTTTAGCTGTTCTTTTGGGGGCTTGTAGTATTCATAGCTTTGACAGCCCTTGCTGTCAAAACTATGAATGAAAGATGGTGTGCTGCCATTGGCTCTAACTGAATCACGTGATCCCAGAGCTCGCACGAACTAATTGCGCCTCTGGGACACGCAAGCACTGCACGCTGGCAACAGGGAGAGGCCCTGAAACTGAAGTTCGTGTGGTCCCGAAACAAAAAGGTAGGCGCGGAGTGCGATATCGCGGGGAATCCTTACCCCCACGGGAACCATCGATGTTTAATTTCTGGGCCAATGTGGAGAAATGTGAAGTTATCCACTTTGGTAGGAAAAATAGAAAAGCAGAGTATATTTTAAATGGTGAGAGATTGGGAAATGTTGGTGTTCAGAGGGACCTGGGTGTCCTTGTACACGAATCACTGAAAGTTAACATGCAGATACAGGAAGCAATTTGGAAAGCAAATGGTATGTTGGCCTTTATTACACGAGGATTTGAGTATAAGAGTAAAGAAGTCTTACTGCAATTATATAGGGCCCTGGTGAGACCACACCTGGAGTATTGTGTACAGTTTTGGTCTCCTTACCTAAGGAAGGATATACTTGCAATAGAGGGAGTGCAACGAAGGTTCACCAGACTGATTCCTGGGATGGGGGGATTGTCCTATGAGGAGAGATTGAGTAGATTAGGCCTATATTCTCTAGAGTTTAGAAGAATGAGAGGTGATCTCATTGAAACATACAAAATTCTTACAGGGCTTGACAGGGTAGATGCAGGGAGGATGTTTCCCCTGGCTGGGGGTGGGGGAGGGGAGAGTCTAGAACCAGGGGTCACAGTCTCAGAATAAGGGGTCAGCCTTTGAGGATTGAGATGAGGAGAAATTTCTTCATTCAGAGGGTGGTGAATCTTTGGAATTCTCTACCCCAGAGGGCTGTGGATGCTCAGTCATTGAGTATATTCAAGAGAGACCGATAGATTTTTGGATATCAAGGGATATGGGGATAGTGCAGGAAAGTGGAGTTGAGGTAGAAGATCAGCCATGATCTTATTGAATGGTGGAGCAGGCTCGAGGGGCCCAATGGCCTACTCCTGCTCCTATTTCTTCTGTTATGTTTACTCTTAGGGGGCCTCCCACCAGTGTTTTATGCCCTTTGTTATTTCGTAGCTCCACCTACTGATTCTACATAGTGATATTCTGGGCCAAGATCCTCTCTCACTTCTGTCTTTATCCCATCCTTTATATCAGGGTTACCCCACCTTCTTTCCCATTTTGCCGATCTTTTCTAAAAGTCAAGTACCCTGGAATATTTAGTTCCCAACCTTGGCCACCCTGCAACCACATCCGTGTCATCACTACTAGATCAAACCCATTTATCTCTATTTGTGCCACTAATTCATCTATCTGGTTACGAATGCTTTGTGCAGTCAGATATTGTGCCTTTAATTTTAACTTTTTACTATTTTCCCCTGATGTGGCCTTAGTCGCTATTGCCCTATTACGGTTATTAAACTGTCTCTTCCTGACGCAATCTGCTTGATTTTACTCAAATCACTACTCTGCTCTACAGCCTTGACTTTTCTCTTCAGACTTATAAATTTACCCTTATCTGAACCCTACTTCTCCCCCCACCCTTTAGTTTAAAGCCCTATCTACCACCCCAGTTATTCGATTCGCCAGGACAATGGTCCCAGCCCGGTTTAAGTGGAGTTCGTCCCAATGGAATAGCTCCCTCTTTCCCCAGTACTGGTGCCTGTGCCCCATGAATTGAAACCCCGGCCTCCCACACCACTCTTTCAACCACGCATTTAAACCTCTAATCTGTTTGCCCCTATGCCAATTTGCACGTGGCTCCAGTAGTAATCCAGAGATTATTACCTACGAGATTCTGCTTTTTAATTTGTACCCTAGCTCCTCAAACTCCCTCAGCAGAACCTCATTCCTAGTTCAACCTATTTCGTTGGTTCTTACGCGGACCGTGACAACTGGATTCTCCCAATCCCACCAAGTTCTTATCCAGACACGAGGAGGTATCCTTAACCCTAGCACCGGGCAGGCAACACAGCCTTCGGGACTCCCGGTCACAGCTGCAGAGAACAGTATCTATCTCCCTGACTATACTGTCCCCTACCACTACAACATTCCTTTTCACTCCCCCCCCCACTTGAATGGCCTCCTGTACCACAGTGCCATGGTCTATTTGCCCATCCTCCCTGCAGTCTTTGTTCTCATCCACACCGGTAGCAAGTACCTCGTACCTGTTGGACAAAGGCAAAGGCTGAGACGCCTCCACCACTGCATCTGCGGTCCCCTTACCTGCCTGACTCACAGTCACATCCTCCTGTTCCTGACCATTAACCAAATCTAAACCATTACCTAACCTAAGGGGTGTGACTGCCTCCTGGGTCAAAATGACCAGACAACTCTTCCCCCTCCCTGATGCATTGCAATGTCTGCACCTCGGACTCCAGCTCAACAACTCTGAGCTTAAGTTCCTCAAGTTGCACATGTGGTTGCCTGGGATCACATTGCTCTCCACAAACCCCCACACATGCTGCAGGTGCGGCACACCTCCTGCACTATCTAATCTTGTTTTATATATTGAATTAAAGTTTTATGCAATTAATTCACTCGGTTTATTTTAAACTAATTAATTTAACTAAAAGGAGCACCTCCTTCCCCCTCTGCACTGAATTCCCACTCACCAAATTCTCAACTTCCTATTCAGTTTACAATGCACTCCATTCACATTGTGATTCGTGCCTCAGCTGTGTTCTGATGAAACATTAAGCTGCCAATTCCAGATGCTAACTGACCTGCTGTGTATTTCCAGCACTATTTCTCCATAAATAACAAACTGTCACAGGACAGAGTGAGGAGACTCAGAACAAACTGTCACAGGACAGAGAGTGAGGAGACTCAGAACAAACTGTCACAGGACGGAGAGTGAGGAGACTCAGAACAAACTGCCACAGGACAGGGTGAGGAGAATCATTACAAACTGTCACAGGACAGAGAGTGAGGAGACTCAGAACAAACTGCCACAGGACAGAGAGTGAGGAGACTCAGAACAAACTGCCACAGGACAGAGAGTGAGGAGACTCAGAACAAACTGCCACAGGACAGAGAGTGAGGAGACTCAGAACAAACTGTCACAGGACAGAGTGAGGAGACTCAGAACAAACTGTCACAGGACAGAGAGTGAGGAGACTCAGAACAAACTGTCACAGGACAGAGTGAGGAGACTCAGAACAAACTGTCACAGGACAGAGAGTGAGGAGACTCAGAACAAACTGCCACAGGACAGAGAGTGAGGCGGACCTGGGTGGAGCAACAGCGGCGAGGCGGCGGCGGTAAAAGGCGGCAGCGACCAGGTAGGCTTTCACCAAGCCGAGAGCAGGAGAGAGGTAAAAAATAATCGAAGTGTGACATCACCAGAAAGCAGGTAAGTGATTGGTTGGTGAGTATTTCTCTTTTTTTTTTATACAAAACTTCAATTTTATTGTTTCTCGGGTATCTGTGGTGTAGCAGAGACTGCTGGCATAAATTAACTGAACAGTAAATAATACATTTTTAATTAATTACATAGAATGGGAGAGCAGGTGATGTGTTACTGCTGCAATATGTGGGAGCTGGTGGACACCATTGATGTTCACGGTGAACACATTTGCAGTAAGTGTTGGCTGCTCGAGGAACTCCGGCTCCGTGTTGATGAGCTGGAGTCCGAGCTTCAAACACTGCGACACATCAGGGAGGGGGAGAGTTACCTGGACTCCGTGTTTCAGGAGGTAGTCACACCAATTAGAGTAACTAATTCAGAAGTAGCCCGTGGTCAGGGACAGGAAGGTGTGACTACGAGTGAGGCAGGTACAGGGATCCAGGAGGTAGTGTTGGAGGAGCCGCAGCCCTTGCTCTTGTCCAACAGGTTCGAGGCTCTTACTCCCTGTGTGGATAGGAGCGGGGACTGCAGGGAGGATGAGCAACCTGGCCACAGCACCGTGGTAAGGGGGACCATTCAAGTGGGGGGAGTAAAAAGAAATGTTGTAGTGGTAGGGGATAGTATCATTAGGGGGATAGATAGGGTTCTTTGCAGCCAAGAGCGAGAGTCCCGAAGGCTGTGTTGCCTGCCCGGTGCCAGGGTTAAGGACATCTCCTCTGGGCTGGAGAGAAACTTGGAGTGGGAGGGGGAGGATCCAGTTGTAGTGGTCCATGTTGGTACCAATGACATAGATAGGACAAGGAAAGAGGTTCTGCTGAGGGAGTTTGAGCAGCTAGGGGCCAAATTAAAAAGCAGAACCTCGAGGGTAATAATCTCTGGATTACTACCTGAGCCACGAGCAAATTTGGCTAGGGTAAATAAAATCAGGGAGTTGAATGCGTGGCTCAAAGACTGGTGTGGGAAAAATGGGTTTTGCTTCTTGGGACACTGGCACCAGTACTGGGGCAGGAGAGAGCTGTTCCGTTGGGACGGACTTCACTTGGCCAGTGCTGGGACTAGTGTCCTGGCAAATCAAATAACTAGGGCTGTGGAGAGGGCTTTAAACTAATTAGTGGGGGGGAGGTTTCAAGAGAGCAAAAAATAAAAATGACAACAGAGAGGGTCATAGACATAGGTAGCAGTAGGGGAATCACAAATCAGAGCGTGGCAGGAAGGGACAGAGTGTGTGGAGTAAAAGGTAAACTGGTAAAAAGTGAAAAAGCAGGAACTAAGTGCCACAAAGCATATTTGAAAGTTCTCTATCTGAATGCACGTAGCATTCGTAACAAAATAGACGAGTTAATGGCACAAATAACTACATATGGTTATGATATTGTGGCCATTACAGAAACATGGCTGCAGGGTGACAATGCCTGGGAATTAAACATACCAGGTTATTTAACGATCAGGAAGGACAGGCAGGAAGGAAGGGGAGGTGGGGTGGCTATGTTAATAAAGGAAGGAATCACTGTAATACAGAGTAATGATATTGGGTCAAAAAATCATGATAATGAAACAGTTTGGGTGGAGATAAGGAATAATAAGGGGAAAAAAACATTAGTGGGCGTAGTCTATAGGCCTCCGAACAGTTGCAACTCTATTGGACGGAGTATCAATCAGGAAATAGTTGAGGCATGTAATAAGGGAACATCTATAATTATGGGGATTTTAACTATCATATTAATTGGACAAATCAAATGGGGCAGGGCTGCCTTGAGGATGAGTTCATTGAGTGTATTAGGGATGGGTTTCTTGAGCAGTATGTAACTGAACCGACCAGGGGGCAAGCAACCTTAGATCTGGTCCTGTGTAACGAGACAGGATTAATTAAAAATGTCCTAGTAAAGGATCCCCTTGGAATGAGTGACCATAACATGGTTGAATTCCATATTCAATTAGAGGGTGAGAAGGTTGGATCTCAAACAAGCGTGCTAAGCTTGAATAAAGGAGACTATGAAGGTATGCGAGCGGAATTGAGTAGAGTGGATTGGGAAAATAGATTAAAGGGTAAGACGACACATGATCAGTGGTGTACATTCAAGGAGTTATTTTACAACTTCCAAAAAAAATATATTCCACTGAAAAGAAAAGGGTGTAAAAGAAAGGACAGTCATCCGTGGCTAAGTAAAGAAATTAAGGATAGTATTCGACTAAAAACAAGGGCATATAAGGTAGCGAAATCTAGTGGGAGGACAGAGGATTGGGAAAACTTTAAAAGGCAGCAAAAAATAACAAAAAGATTGATTAAGAAAGGGAAGATAGATTATGAAAGTAAATTAGCAAAAAATATAAAAACAGATAGTAAGAGTTTTTATAGTTATATAAAAAGAAAAAGGGTGGCTAAAGTAAATGTTGGTCCCTTAGAGGATGAGACCGGGAAATTAATGGTGGGAAATATGGAGATGGCAAAAACACTGAATGAATATTTTGTATCAGTCTTTACAGTAGAGGACACTAAGAATATCCCAACACTGGACAAACAGGGGGCTATAGGGGGAGAGGAGCTAAACACGATCAAAATCACTAAGGAAGTGGTACTCGGTAAAATAATGGGACTCAAGGCGGATAAATCACCTGGACCTGATGGCTTACATCCTAGAGTCTTGAAGGAAGTGGCGGTAGGGATTGTAGATGCATTGGTAATAATTTTTCAAAACTCCCTGGATTCCGCTAAGGTCCCGGCAGACTGGAAAACTGCTAATGTAACACCCTTATTTAAAAAGGGCAGTAGACAGAAGGCTGGTAACTATAGACCGGTTAGCCTAACATCTGTGGTAGGTAAAATTTTGGAGTCCATTATTAAGGAAACAGTAACAAGACATTTGGATAATCATAATTTAATAGGACAAAGTCAGCATGGTTTTACGAAGGGGAAGTCATGTTTGACAAATTTGCTGGAGTTCTTTGAGGAAGTAACATATAGAGTGGATAAAGGGGAACCAGTGGACGTAGTGTATTTAGACTTCCAAAAGGCATTTGACAAGGTGCCACACAAAAGATTATTGCTTAAGGTAAAAAATCACGGGATTGGGGGTAATATTCTGGCATGGATAGAGGATTGGCTATCTAACAGAAAGCAAAGAGTTGGGATAAATGGTTCATTCTCAGACTGGCAATCAGTAACTAGTGGTGTTCCACAGGGGTCAGTGCTGGGTCCCCAACTCTTCACAATCTATATAACGATTTGGAGGAAGGGACCAAGTGTAACATATCAAAATTTGCAGATGATACAAAGATGGGAGGGAAAGTAGTGAGTGAGGAGGACATAAAAAACCTGCAAAGGGACATAGACAGGCTAAGTAAGTGGGCAGAGATTTGGCAGATGGAATACAGCACTGGAAAGTGTGAGGTGATGCACTTTGGCAGGAAAAATCCTAGAGCAATTTATTATCTTAATGGCAAGAAACTGGAGAGTACTGAAGTGCAAAGAGATCTGGGGGTCCTGGTGCACGAAACTCAAAAGGTTAGTATGCAGGTGCAGCAAGTGATTAAGAAGGCAAATGGAATGTTGGCTTTCATTGCTAGGGGGATAGAATATAAAAATAGGGAGGTATTGCTTCAGTTGTACAAGGTATTGGTGAGACCGCACCTGGAATACTGCATACAGTTTTGGTGTCCTTACTTAAGGAAAGACATCCTTGCTCTCGAGGCAGTGCAAAAAAGGTTCACTCGGTTAATCCCGGAGATGAGGGGGTGGTCATATGAGGAGAGGTTGGGTAGATTGGGACTCTACTCATTGGAGTTCAGAAGAATGAGAGGCGATCTTATTGAAACATATAAGATTGTGAAGGGGTTGGATCGGGTGGATGCGGGGAGGATGTTCCCGATGACGGGTGAGACGAGAACTAGGGGACATAGTCTTAGAATAAGGGGCTGCTCTTTCAAAACTGAGATGAGGAGGAACTACTTCACTCAGAGGGTGGTAGGTCCATGGAATATGCTGCCACAAAAAGCTGTAGAAGCTACAACATTAATTAAATTTAAAACAGAAATAGACAGTTTCCTAGAAGTAAAGGGCATTAAGGGTTACGGGGAGCGGGCAGGAATTTGGACATGAGTCTAGGTTCGGATCGGTCATGGCCCTGTGGGTAGTGGAGCGGGCCCAGGGACTGTGTAGCCTGATTCTGCTCCTATTTCGTGTGTGCAATTCTGTTAGATGCAGGAGATGGTTCTGTGATAGATAGTAGATTGGCGGTTAGGATCAGATCAGCCATGATCTTATTGAATGGCGGAGCAGGCTCGATGGGCCGATTGGCCTACTCCTGCTCCTATTTCTTATGTTCTTATGTTCTTATAATTCAATCACAGAATAATAGAATCATACAGCACAGAAGGCTGCCATTTGGCCCATCGAGCCTGTGCCGGCTCTTTGAAAGAGCTATCCAATTAGTCCCACTCTCTTCCTCTTTCCCCATAGCCCTACAATTTTTTCCTTTTGAAGTATTTATGCAATTCCCTTTTGAAAGTTACTATTGAAACCACTTCCACTGCCCTTTCAGGCAGTGCATTCCAAATCATAACAATTCGCTGTGTAAAAAAATCATTTCCCCTTTGGTTCTTTTGCTAATCACATTAAATCTGTGTCCTCTGGTTACCGACCTTTCTGCCACTGGAAACAGTTTCTCCTTACTTACTCGATCAAAACCCTTCATGATTTTAAACATCTCTATCAAATCTCCTCTCAACCTTCTCTGCTCTAAGCAGAAAAAAATCCCAGCTTTTCCAACCTCTCCACGTAACTGAAGTCCCTCATCCCTGGTACCATTCCAGTAAATCTCTTCTGCACCCTCCCAAAGGCCTTGACATCCTTCCTAAATTGAATATTTTGAGGAGGTAACAAGGAGGATCAATGAGGGTAGTGCGTTTGATGTAGTCTATATGGATTTTAGCAAGGCTTTTGATAAGGTCCCGCATGGCAGACTGGTCACGAAAGTAAAAGCCCATGGGATCCAGGGCAAAGTGGCAAGTTGGATTCAAAATTGGCTGAGGCAGGAAACAAAGGGTAATGGTCGAAGGGTGTTTTTGTGACTGGAAGGCTGTTTCCAGTGGGGTTCTGCAGGGCTCAGTACTGGGTCCTTTGCTTTTTGTGGTATATATCAATGATTTGGACTTGAATATAGAAAGTATAATTAAGAAGTTTGCAGATGATACAAAAATTGGCCTGTGTAGTTGATAACGAAGAAAGCAAGCTGCAGACTGCAGGAAGGCATCAATGGAATGGTCAGGTGGGCAGAACAGTGGCAAATGGAATTCAATCTGGAGAAGTGTGAGGTAATGCATTTGGGGATGGCTAACATGGCAAGGGAATTCACTGTAAATGGTAGGACACTGAGAAGTGCAGAAGATCAGAGGGACCTTGGAGTGCATGTCCACAGATCCCTGAAGGTAGCAGGACAGGTAGACAAGGTGGTTAAGGCGGCATACGGGATACTTGCCTTTATTAGCCGAGGCATAGAATATAAGAGCAGGGAGGTTATGCTTGAACTGTATAAAACACTAGTTAGGTCGTAGCTAGAATACTGCGTTCAGGCTTGGGCTGATAAGTGGCAGGTAACATTCGCGCCACACAAGTGCCAGGCAATGACTATCTCCAACAAGCGAGAGTCTAACCACCTCCCCATGACATTCAATGGTATTACCATCGCCAAATCCCCCACCATCAACATCCTAAGGGTCACCATTGACCAGAAACTTAACTGGACCAGCCACATAAGTACTGTGGCAACAAGAGCAGGTCAGAGGATAGGTATTCTGTGGTGAGTGTCTCACCTCCTGACTCCCCAAAGCCTTTCCACCATCTACAAGGCACAAGTAAGGAGTGTGATGGAATACTCTCCACTTGCCTGGATGAGTGCAGCTCCGACAACACTCAAGAAGCTCGACACCATCCAGGACAAAGCAGCCCGCTTGATTGGCACCCCATCCACCGCCTTAAACATTCACTCCCTCCACCACCGGCGTACCGTGGCTGCAGTGTGTACCATCTACAAGATGCACTGCAGCAACTCGCCAAGGCTTATTCGGCAGCACCTCCCAAACCCACGACCTCTTCCACCTAGAAGGACAAGGGCAGCAGGCACATGGGAACACCACCACCTCCAAGTTCCCCTCCAACTCACACACCATCCTGACTTAGAAGTATATTGCTGATCCTTCGTCGTCGTTGGGTCAAAATCCTGGAACTCCCTCCCTAACAGCACTGTGGGAGTACCTTCACCACACGGACTGCAGCAGTTCACCTTCTCAAGGGCAATAAATGCTGGCCTTGCCAGCGACACCCACATCCCATATACAAATAAAAAAAAGTTCTGGTCACCACATTACAGGAAGGATGTAATTGCACTAGAGGGGGTGCAGAGGAAATTTACGAGGATGTTGCCTGGGCTAGGGAATTTTAGCTATGAGGAAAGATTGGATAGGCTGGGGTTGTTTTCTTTGGAACAGAGGAGGACGAGGGGAGACCTAATTGAAGTTAATTATGAGGGGCCTAGATAGAGGGGATAGGAAGGACCTATTTCCCTTAGCAGAAGGGTCAATAACCAGGTGGCATAAATTTAAAGTAATTGGTTGGAGGTTTATGAGGGGATTTGAGGAGAAATTCTTTCACCCAGAGGGTGGTGGGGATCTGCAACTCACTGCCTGAAAGGGTGGTAGAGGCAGAGACCCTCATCACATTTAAAAAGTACTTGGATATGCACTTGAAGTGCCATAACCTAGAAGGCTACGGACCAAGAGCTGGAAAGTGGGATTAGGGTGGACAGCTCTTTGTCGGCCGGCACAGACAAGATGGGCCAAATGGCCTCCTTCTGTGCTGTAAATTTCTATGATTCTAAAGTGTGGTGCCTAAAGTTAGACAATACTCGAGCGGAGGTCTAACCAATGATTTATAAAGGTACAGCATAACTGCCTAGCTGTTGTACTCTATGCCTCTATTTATAAAGCCCAGAATCCCAAGTGCTTTATCAGGTTTATCACCTTCAAAGATTTGTGTACATACACCCCTAGATCTCTCTGCTCCTGCACACTCTTTAAATTTATTTAGTTTATATTGCCTCTCCTTATTCTTCCAACATAAAAGGGAACCCAAAAGTCTTCTATAGGCATATAAATAGTAAAAGGGTAGTAAGAGGGGGGGTGGGGCAGAGTAGGGACCAAAAAGGAGACCTATGCATGGAGGCAGAGGGTATAGCTGATGTACTAAATGAGTACTTTGCATCTGTCATCACCAAGAGGATGCTGCCATAGACATAGTGAAGGAGGAGGTAAACATTTATAAAGAGGTATTAGAAAGGCTAGCTGTCCTTAAAAGTAGATAAATCACCAGGAGCAGATGGGATGCATCCTAGGATGCTGAGGGAATTGAGGGAGGAAATTGTGGAGGTACTGGCCATAATATCCCAATCCTCCTTAGATACGGGGGTGGTGACAGAGGACTGGAGAATTGCAAACGTTACACCATTGTTCAAAAAAGGGTGTAAAGGTAAACCCAGCAACTACAGGCCAGTTAGTTTAACCTCGGTAGTGGGGAAGCTTTTAGAAACAGTAATCAGTAACAAAATCAACAGTCACTTGGATAGGGTGGATTAATTAAGGAAAGCCAGCACAGATTTGTTCAAGTTCCCCTCCAAGTCACACACCATCCTGTCTTCGAAGTATATCGCCGATCCTTCATCGTCACTGGGTCAAAATCCTGGAACTCCCTACCTAACAGCACTGTGGGTGTACCTTTACCACATGGACTGCAGCGGTTCAAGGTGGCTCACAACTACCTTCTCAAGGGCAATTAGGGATGGGCAATAAATCCTGGCCTTGCCAGCGATGCCCACATCCCATAAATGAATTTTAAAAAAAATCATGTTTAACCAACTTGATCGAGTTTTTTGATGAGGTAACGGAGAGAGTTGATGAGGATAATGCGGTTGACGTAGTGTACATGGATTTCCAAAAGGTGTTCGACAAAGTGCCACATAATAGGCTTACCAGCAAAATTGAAGCCCATGTAATAAAAGGGACAGTGGCAGCATGGATACGAAATTGGCTAAGTGACAGGAAATAGTAGTGGTGAACGGTTGTTTTTCGGACTGGAGGAAGGTATACAGTGGTGTTCCCCAGGGGTCGGTTCTAGGACCACGGCTTTCCTTGATATATATTAATGACTTGGACGTGGGTGTACAGGGGACAATTTCAAAATTTGTAGATGACAAAACTTAGAAGTATAGTGAACAGTGAGGTGGAGAGTGAGACTTCAGGAAGACAGACAGGCTGGTGAAATGGGCAGCCATGTGGCAGATGAAATTTAACGCAGAAAAGTGTGAAGTGATGCATTTTGGTAGAAAGAATGAAGAAAGGAGATATAAATTAAATGGTACAATCCTAAAGGGGGTGCACGAACAGAGACCTGGGGGTATGTGTGCATAAATCATTGAAGGTGGCATGGCAGGTTGAGAAAGCAGTTAAAAAGGCTTACGGGATTCTGGGCTTCATAAATAGAGGTATAGAGTACAAAAGTGTGGAAATTATGAACCACCTGCATAAAACACTGGTTCGGCCCCCAACTGGAGTAGTGTCCAATTCTGGGCACCACACTTTAGGAAGGATGTGAAGGCCTTAGAGAGAGTGCAGAAAAGATTTACGAGAATGATTCCAGGAATGAGGGACTTCAGTTACATTGATAGACTGGAGAAGCTGGGGTTGTTCTCCTTGGAGCAGAGAAGATTGAGAGGAGATTTGATAGAGGTGTTCAAAATCATGAGGGGTCTGGACAAGGTAGCTGGAGAAAGTGTTCCCATCGGCAGAAGGGTCGAGAACCAGAGGACAAAGATTTAAGGTGAGTGGCAGAAGAACCAAAGGCAATGCAAGAAGAAACTTTTTTACTCAGCGAGTGATTAAGATCTGGAATGCACTGCCTGAAAGGGTGGTGGAGGCAGACTCAATTTTATCTTTCAAAAGCGAGTTAGATAAGTATCTGAAGGAAAAAAAATTGCAGGGCTACAGGGAAAGGGCAGGGGAGTGGGACTAGCTGAGAGTCGGCATGGGCTCGACAGGCTGAATGGCCTTCTTCCATGCTGTAACCATTCTATGATTCCTACCAAAATGCATCACTTCACAGTTCTTTGCACTTCATCTGCCATGTGTTTGCCCATTTCACCAGCCTGTATGTCCTCCTGAAGTCTGTTCCTATCCTCCTCATTGTTTACTACATTTCTGAGTTTTGTCTCATCTGCAAACTTTGAAATTTTGACCTCTATACCCAAGTCCAGGTCATTAATATACATCAAAAGAGTAGTGTTCCTAATACGGACACCTGGGGAACATCACTGTATATTTCCCTCCAGTCTGAAAAAAACCAACTTTAAACCAGTACTGTTTCCTGTGTCAGCCAATTTTGTATCCACGCTGCCACTGCCCCTTTAATCCCATGGGCTTTAAGTTTGCTAACAAGTCTATTATGTGGCACTTTATCAAACGCCTTTTGAAAGTCCATATACACAAAATCACCCGCACAACTTCATCAACCCTCTACATTATTTCACTGTTATCCTAGCCTCTGCTTTCCACAGAAGTTTCAAATCTCCATTCCCCCACAGCACAGGAACCGTTCTGCCTCAATGGAATAATCAATCTCAGTCCACACCCAACCCATTGTTGGAAGCTTTCGATTCTTTCCAAACCGTTCAAAGAATTTTAAACACAGCAGGATTAGAACACTAGCATTAGTACTCCAGTTCAACTCTAACTTGTGCTCAGAGTGTGGGGAAGAAGTATTCTATCCAAATGATCAAACTCAATTCCAGTTACTAACCAGTTTCATCCTGCATCACGTTACATTCTATTGGACGTTCACATCTGTGCCTTCTTCCACAAACAAACCATTACTCAAATTGAGAGCACTCATGTAATGTACAGTTATTTTCCACTCCACACTTATCAAGGGAGCCCACATGATCTATGCTGTGGTACAAGAGTGATTTTATTTTGAAAAAATGCTGTTTAGCAGAACAGTTGAAAGCTGCCAGGCTTGTGAAGCCCATGCCTTAATATTGCAGGGCAGCTTGAAGCACGAGGGGCTCCTGCAATGTGCTGGGGCTGCCGAGGCAGCAAAACACACTCCAGGTACAGAGTAGATTTCAGGGCAGAAGAACTACCAAAAGTTACAAACCACAGGCAGTGGGGAAACCTGATCACTCAGCCTGCCCCATAACCTGACAGAAGAGCCACATGCACTGAAGGTGCATTACCTCCAGAGGAACAGCAAACCATTGCAGAGGTGGCTCGGGATCCCAATGGCAGTAACACCATCTCATTTACGAGGCAGCACTGCTCGACTCCAGCTCACAGTCCAGATGGTAAAGATAGCTTCAACAGCAACACTTCACAGAGTGGCATGGTGGAGAACAGCAGTGACTGATTTATATACGCCTTTTACAGCATCTACACAACTCGCACAAATGAATGTTACTGGTATATTTAAAAAAGGGAATCGTGCATGTAGCTTGGAGTTCCTTGGCCTCGGGGCACAGCAAGTTCCTGGACCAGGTTGGAGAAGTTGTTCCTGGGCTGTTGGTCACTGGGGAGGTTGTGCGTGGCTGTGCAGCATCTGCAAAGTGCTTTGTTTGGCCAAATGCCACAATCCATCACTAGTCAGATCACTGCAGCTAAACCAAAACGTCACATCAGGAGAGTTCTACACAAAATGTCTTACCAGGCTGCCAGAAACAGCTTGAGGCAAAGAACAAAAACGGCGGAAAAAACACGGCTCACGTATCTTTCGAAGAATTATGCAATTACTTTACCTCAGGAACACAGTGGCTTATAATGGAGTTCTTTAAAATAAAAAATCCTGTAGACAGCAGCCACCATTGAGCTGCTGGCAAGAAAAGGTGAAACATAAGCTGCACAGGCTGAAATTGAAATGTGTGACTCGTTCACACCTGATAGCAGTTTGACTGGTACATTCAACCCAGCCAACGTTTGTAAAGCACCTGCATCTTAATTTCTGTAGTCACAGCTTTCTGTTGAATACAGTTTCCAACAGTCCGTTCCTCATATATTTAGGTTTTTCTAATCCAACATTTTTAGTTGCTTCTTTGCAGAATGGAAGGAACCCATCTGAAGTGATGCCATCCTCACTGGGCATTCAGGTACATACACCTGCCAGTGAGGCTCAGCAGCACTCGGCACGTCCCTGTGCGAGAGATACATTCACTCTCAGAATTGCGATCAAGCCTGGGACCTTTCTGGTGCATATGCTTCATTACACCACTAACTACTACCCCGCTGTGTCGGAAATGTCAGCAGCATCTAGTTTCTTGTATGTTGCATTGAAAGACAGTTTTCCACTGTTACAGCAGTCAGTAAGCTAGGTAGCAGCAACAAAACAAGCCAGCCTCCACAGACCTGACTGCATGGGACAGAGCTACTGTCAGTTTTCCACTAAGAGCAGAGCCCAATTCTTGAAATTACAGCAATCGCAGGTCTCCAGCCTTGATTTGGAGCAGTAACAGGAAAAAAACAGGAGAGCAAGAGCAGTCAGAAGGAGAGTCTGTTTGAGCATCATTCACCAACAATTGCTTTCCCACCTTGTATGACATTTTTACTATAGGGCCCCAAGCAATCACTTCTCCCTCAACCATATTAATCCTGCAGCATAGGAAGGAACCTAGAAGCAATAGCCATTCTTCAGATAGTTGTCAACTTTTAAAAGCTCCTTTTACAAGCAGCCTATATTGCGCAATACTGTGGTTCTTCAACATTCCCATTTCCTTAACGAGTCAGCAGTAATGTCATTTCCACCACATAATAGGAAGTAATCCCACTACATGAAAGGATATAAACGCAACCACCTAACAGAGTAACTGCATCGTGATTAGACGCAGTGTTCAGTCCATAGACAACAACTTCCAGGACCTGGGTATTGTTCTGGCAACATCAAAAACCCAACAGGCACTTCCACAAACATGAAACTCTGCTCGCTTTCAATTACCTCATTGCATGGCTGAGCATTATACAAGTCAGGGATCAAGACAAAACTTCTTTGAGACTTGTTACCATGCAGTAACTAAAAAAATTGACACTCCCCATCTGCAAGCTGATTCTTTGCACAGGTACAATTCCACTAGTCATCAGAGATTTACCAGAGCCTGTCCCCACCCGATGCCATGGGGCAAGGTTTCTAGACAGGGCTCGAGGGCAAGATCCTAGCCCTGATTTTGCTCTTTTTAACCTAGGGATGATTAAGCTAAGTGTAACACCCTTTCCTGGTAAAGATCAGCCAGACCAAGGATTAAATCTGGAACTTCCCAAATCTGTGCATCAGCTACTCCCATTAAATCCACTGTGGCATGAGGGGAGCTACCCCACATTGCGACCTCAAGACATCATTGGATACCTGATACATTAAGACTCTGGTTTCCAGGATCAGTCTGCACTCTAAGGAACAAAAGGAACAGGAGGCCATTCAGCCCCTCGAGCCTGTTCCAGCAGGAGGCCATTCAGCCCTCGAGCCTGTTCCAGCAGGAGGCCATTCAGCTCCTCGAGTCTGTTCTGCCTTTCAATGAGATCATGGCTGATCTGTATCTTAACTCCATCCACCCGCCTTGGCTCCATGTCCTTGTCTAGGAAAAATCTATCAATCTCAGATTTAAAAAGTGATCAACTGAGCTAGGCATCCACTGCTTTGAGAGTGTTCCACACTTCTACCACCCTTGCCAGAGCCAAGATGATCTCCTGCCCCTTTCCACTGTTCAATTACTTCTGGTTCTGCTGCTGGAAAAGGCATGTGAATGTCAAGCAAGGGCAGAATCCAGCTAGCTCAGGATGCTTTCCCCTCACTGATCCCATTCAGATTAAATCACAGAACAATGTTTTCCTGTCAGCACACTTTCAGCAAATTAAGATTTCTCTGCACTCTCTCTGTAGATTGCACTTCCATTTTGAAAACAAACCAGAATCCCAACACAGCGATTGACTTTCACTGACACAAGAAGCTGTTGAAACCTTGGTCCCTAGAGACACTTTCAAAGTCTGCATGCTGCACAAAAATGCACCTGAATTAGAACAGGAAATTACACATACACGTATTTTTTTTAAAAACAATTCACTGTCCTTGCATAATTAATCTACTTTGAAGAGAGCCAAAAAAAACTTCCACCAAAACTGCTCCAGGGCTCTCTGAATTCCATCTTCAGGCAGCACAGAATTGGAGCATCCCACAAACCTGGAGGAACAGGCTGTATTCCCCAAGCTGGGTTGTTTGAGAAGTTAAAAAGCAGTAGCTTGACACTTCACCCCCAGCACTGGGATTGGAGTGGGGGGGGCGGGGCGGCGGGAAGAGAGAGAAAGCGGAGGGAGCACCCATTCCTGAAGGATTGCATCACACCTCAAAGCAGTGCTGACGGGCAACAGTCAAGAGAATCCCACCCGACTCCTCAGCCAATATTGTACAAGTCAAAAACATGATGATGATGATGATGGCAAGCAGCAAAGGACAGTCCATACTCAATACATAAACACACAGCTGCCCAAATCAAAGATGCAACCACATTAACCCAATCAGACCCCTTTGCGCTCAGATATGTACAATGTGCAGCAATCACACCTAGTAACATGCAAGGCAGAGTACTTCAATTCTGAATGTTCTGGGGGCGGGGGTGGCTTGTAATGACTAGCTTTAAGTCAGTTACAGGGATCATTGAGCACATCAGTACATGACCCCCCTGAAGATGCACAGCAGTGTAACCTATTTATAAAGCAAGTCACCATGCTACAATTACTTCTTTCAGCCTTTTTGAAACTTACTCATGCAGCAATCTCAATTCTGATGCAAATCTCCAGTTCAAATCAGGCCCTCTGTGCCAGAAAGGTCTGAATATTAAACCCTGAATCCATCATTGGGGTGTATAAACTCCAAGGCATTTGATATAAACCGGATAAAAACCTCTAACTCAGCACTGTATTGCCGATTCAGCAATAAATTCCCCCCAAATTGTCTCCTTTTCAAGTGCAGCAGCTAATGTGGATGCTGTGGGTGCCAGCTGCTCTTTAATACCATGCCCAGGTGGCATCATTTTTCTTAAGTATAGTCCATATGTCGACAGGCTAGTCGATGCTGGGGGGGGGGGGGGGGGGGGGGGG